>BMAU01019063.1:0-63593 GCA_019973935.1 Trichonephila clavipes | reverse complement strand
GTCGTTTGCAGAATTAGTAGAGTGTTTTAAATGCAGAGGAGCTTCTGAACATATGGACAGTCATTTGTAAATGATCTAGTAATAATCATGATGCTAGACACAATAATATCTCCCTGTTATTAAAAGTATCAGTGATTATAAATAAAGACACATTTAACAATTCACATAGGTCAAACAAAGATGATCAATCCTTGGTAAGTACAAATTTCCTGTAAAAGTTAATAATACTATTGTTGTAAATGAAATATTACACGAACTGTCTCCTCAGAATAGAAATGAAAAGCTCCCATGATTTTCCTACAGCATTTGGTTTTATTGTTAATCTTTTTAGAAAGTATGTTTTCAAATTTAGATGATGATAAAAAATTGCACTCCATTTCTTAATTGACCAACTCAAATTTTTAACTAGTTACAAGTTTTCTTTAGATATTCCTGTGAAATGATCGGATTTTTTTTGCATATTACAAATCTATATCACACTCATGCCTATAAATTTTTAAGAAATTCAGGATATCTCAATATTCCCTCATCAAAGAACTTTGCGCAAAATTTGCAAGCATCTTTAAAAAATAACCCTCAAAAACAGATCAATCAAATGAAAACTTTCTAGCATACATGAAAAAAAAAAAAGTAAATATCCTAAAAATCTGTGGACAAAACTATCATACTGATGCTTGACGAAATCTATTTAAAACCAGGTTTTAGATTTTTTTAAAGAGGTAGTATCAGGATGGTGATATAACAGAACAAGCTGCTATTTTAGCATATGTGTTCATGTGTGTGATTCAAAGTCTTCTTTCTCCCTCTTAAAGAAGTAGTTCATATAATGCCAGTGAAAAATCGATGGAGAAAAATGGTTTGCTGTTGTTAAAAAAACTATCGTAGAACTTGATGGTATAGATTCAAATTTATAGGTGTAGTTTCTGGACAATAACTCTATAAATCGAAAAGCAATGGCTGTTCCTCCCAAATTGGAGCATTGTATATCCATATCCTTCTGATTCTTCCAATCCTTTTTTTTGTTATTGATTCAGTGCACATTTTTAAATGCATTCGTAATAATTGGATTAATAAAAAATGCGGGTCAATTTTTTTTTATTTTCCAGATTTTGAAGATCATAATAATTTTCCATTTATTAGAAGCAAATTTCTACACTTAAACAACTATATGACATAGAAAGTAATAATTTAGTAAAGTTTGCTCATGGTTTAACTTTTGAAGGCTTTATGTCCTACAAATCTTGAAAAACAAAATATGAAATTTGTGCTTAAGATATTTAATAATTTTGTTATTCAGGGGCTTCAATTATTAGGAGAGCAACATAAACTAAGTATTTATAAAACGACATCAATTTTTATTTCTTTAATTTGTACATGGTGGAAAATAGTTAATGTTAAAACTCCCTTTAAAGGGACAACATTTGCTTGATCCATATCAGCAACCGATTACTTTATCTTGATGCTCAGCCGTATCTACCTGTTTAAACGTATTTAGCTGGTGTTTGTGCTAGAGCAGCACTTAAAAAATTAAAATGCGACTTTTGTTCCAAATCACTTTTTCTTAATAAATCTTTTGAACTAAATTCTAACTATGATTTAATACGTAACTTAGACAGAGGAAGTTTATTGTGCCCTTCTCCAGATGTTGTTACAGCAGTGCTCTACAACCATATAATAGTTCAGAAACTTCTTTCTAAAGATTATGAAAATATGTTTCTTAAACAAAATAATCAACGTCAAATTGCTTCAGAAATATCGATTAGCTTGATAAATTCAAATGATTTTTTTATATGATGAACCTTGTAACAATGATCATTCTTCTGAGCTAGTTTTAAAGCATATTATCCTCACTTCTACAAATGCATTATTAAATAACTACTGTAAGGAAAAAAATGATATTAAAAAGGTTGAAACGAAGAAAAGAAAAATGCATACTTTATTAGCTAAATAAAGTACATTATTTTTATGTATGTGGGTACATTATTTTTCTTTCTATATATATTGATGGAAGGTCAGAATTGTCCTATTTTAGAATCCACCCCTGAGACGGCATGGAATTCGTTTGCGAGTCCCCGGACCGCATGTGGTAAAATTCCTTGGGTGGGGTGCGTCAAGAAGGTTCCCACGTTAAGAAAGTTCACTAAACCCATAAATTGTGAGGTGGTGTATCACTGCGCTTGCCTCTGGACCAATCAGAGAAAATTACACTGGACAAGACAAGGAGTCCGCCCTAGGATTTCGGTGTGGAATGTCGCCAAATAAAAACAGGACGCACCCCGATTTTAGGAACCGCTCCCAGAGCTGCAGTTAATCACGAAAATACTCCGGGCATCAACCATGTCCATCCCTTGCACTTTCTTCTCTCAAGCTAAGTTAAATTTTGATCTTGATTTAGTGAAGTAAATTTCCATATACTTGTGCTTAAAATAAATTTAATAATGTTTAAAAACTATACGATCAGTGTTTGATTTAGTGTGAGATGAGTGTTTTAATTTTAGAATTAGTTAACTTAATTAAATGCCATGATGCGATGTAAAATAAGGAATCTGGGTTCAAAGTTTTAGAAATTAAATAATTTTAAAATAGCGTCGCATCATTTGGTGGCGTGACCTATTGTTGGATTTTTTTTCTCTCCTTGGCATTATGTTGTGTTGTGAATTTTTTTTCTTCTATTTTTTCCCTTTGTTAGTTTAAATTTAAATGAGATGATGGGTCACCCAATGACAATCTTAGTTCATCTGTGAAACATGTAATAATTTCTTATTGTGTACCATTGTGTTTTAATTTTTTTATTATGATCAATTATAGTTGTGGAATTTTTTCTCGCAGTATTTTTTGTTTATTATTTAGATTTTCAGTCGTGATTGAAAGCTCTCCTGGAAGAAGCGTCGGCAGTGTAACAGGTACCGATTTTTTTCTTCATCAGTATATTGATGTTGCATGTTTTTTTAATGTCTAGTTACGCGAAAGTCTGTTAGTTAAAAGTTTTAAATTTTCCGGGTTTTTTTCTCTCCCTACGCAAGTGCTATAATTTTAGATTTGTTATCCGTTGCAATTCAATTTAAAATAAAAAATTAATGTTAATAATAATTTGGCACTTTATTTCTCATTAACTTTTTATTTCAATTATAGTTTAAATATGCCGCGTACGAGACAAAGGGACCCCCATTGGCTCAGCCAGCGTCTGAAAAATTTAATTTAATCGAATTGATTCCAATGTATGACGGAAGTGAATCGCTGGGAATCCGTAGATTTCTTGGCAAAATTAATGATGTGTCAGAGTTGGGTGGTTGGTCTAACACTGAAAAAGTTACCATTCTTAAGTTAAAATTAGCGGGAATAGCTGCGGAATTTTTTTATCTGACCTAACTCACAGTCATTTAACCGAGTACAACGACATCGCTAGAGTTCTCATTACGAGATTTGAGAGGACCGTTTCGTTATCTACGCGGCTACAATTATTCCCATCATGCATTCAGGGTTCTTCCGAAAGTGTGCAAGAATTCGCAGCACGCATTAATAAACTGGGAACATAAATTTTTGAATCAAGTAATTCGGTTCTAACCACAGCAGTGCGCAACGAGAACGATCAACTTTTGCAGTCTCGTTTTATCTGTGGGTTATAAGAAACGACATTCGCAGATTTGTGTTGGCGCGAGATCCCAATACTCTCGAGGAATCTATTAATGCAGCGCTCATCGAAGAGCAGAATTTAAAATTAAATGAAATAGCCAGTAACGAGCGCTCCGGTTTGTCATCCTTACTCACACAGTCACCGGTCATTTTAGCATTGACAGATAAGTTGCAGGAACTAAATTTGAGGGTCGAGAGGTTACAGGAGGCTAGTACAGTTATTGCTCGAGAAACGTCTAAGGGTGAATCTCACAGAAAAGTGAATGTTTTTAAGTGTTTTTATTGAGGCTTAGAGGGTCATTGGCAAGCAGAATGCAGAAAGAGGATAGCAAATCAACGTTCTTGGAATTCCCCCCATTTTCGAAGAAATGTGAGGGATGAAACTCACGTTTCCCGTTCGCCGAGCATTCAACCTGTCAATCATCGACGCGTTCGTTTCGAAGACTCAACCCCTCGGTGTTTTCCCCCGTTTCACAAAGAAATTTCCGTGACATGGGAAATGCAGGTGGTTTCCGGCAGAATAGAAGGAATGAAGATTTAAACTTCCGCAGAGAAAGTCAATATTACACATGAGACGATTGGGTTTACTTTCTCCCTCACAAAGCAAAGACGAAACATTTGATCTACCAATCGTCGACGCTAGCTCGCAGAACTACAGATTTAGAATTTTAATTCATACAGGCGCGTCCGTTTCTTCAATGTCCAATTCCCTCTTTACTAAAATAAAAAACGAATTTTTCAACCAATTTAACGTTTCTATCCAAATTAAAGCGGTCAGCGGAGATACGGTGGAAATCCTCAGTTGTTATGAAATACAATTGTCATTGGGGGAACTTCACTTCCAGCACCTATTTTTTATAACTAAACAAGATATTAATGATAATTATTGCGCTAATTTGGGATACGATTTTTTTGAAATTATGGAATGCAGGTTTAGATATGAGAAATAACCGGTTATTAATTAACAACTTTTCAGTTCCACTTATCAATTACACGCTTCCTTCGCGTACCGTTCAGACAAATTATATTCATGGATTTTTAAAACACAAAACGAGTGTAGGTCCTCATTCAGTCACCAGTGTTCCTGTTTACGTCCCAACATTACCTTATTCTACTTTTTCGGCTACAATACAGGGTTCGGTAAAGTTAAAAAGAAAAAATATTCATTTAACTTCCTCTCAAATTAATATCGATCCACAAATTAATGACACTATTTTAAATATTAGAAACGATTCTGATAACATTGTCACCCTTAACAAGAACATGAAAATAATTACTGTCAATAATTACGAAGACTTTTTATGCTATTTTCCCGTCTCCCAAGATAATCTACCCCCCTCTCGGATAAGGATTTCAACCTTTCAGATTTAGACAGCAAAATGAAAAGGAGATTATTTCAACTTCTAATTTCGCATAAAAGCGCTTTCGCTCGCTTTACTGTTGAATTATCTAATGCCGCTACTGAGCATCATAGAATTCCTCTGCAACATGACTATCCCATTAAATGTGGTATTTACAAAATTCCATTTAATTTAAGAAACGAATTTAGACGTCAGATTGCTGATCTAGAGAAGGCAGGGGATTATTTCTAAATCTAAATCCCAGTACAAAACTCCAGCCCTGTTTGTTAAACAAAAAGAAAATTGGCGTCTTGTTTTAGATTTTAGGAGACTCAATGAAATCACCTTGACTCAAGATTTCGCGATTCCAACATTAGACGACATCTTACATGAAATTTCGGGTTCTAACTATTTTTCTGCATTAGACATGAAGTCAGCATTTAATCAAATTCCCCTTCACATCAGAGATAGGCATAAGACGGCAATTTCTACACCTGACGATGATAAATACAAATTTAATCGACTTTATTTCGGTCTAAAAAACTCGCCTAAAAGCATTTCAATCCATTGCAGAAGAAGTTTTGAGAGATTTATTTCATAACGTTGCCTTGGCATACATAGACAACATTATTATGTTTACTAAAACTATAGATGAACATTTTGAATTATTGGGTAAGGTTTTAGAACGCTTTGAAAGAATTCAGTTAAAATTTAATCCGGGTAAATGTCAATTTTTAACCAAGAGTTGTAAATTTTTGGGGTTTGTCGTAACGCTGGAAGGTATCCTTATCGATAAAGATAAGTCCGTTTCAATTAACGACTTTCCAGTTCCAACGGATCAAAAGCAAATTAAATCTTTCTTAGGGTGTTGTAATCTTTATAGAAGATATATTAAAAATTTCGCGAAACGAGCACTTCCATTGACGAATCTTTTACGAAAGGACACTTCATTTCAATGGACATCTGAGACGCAGGAGGCATTCGATGATATTAAGGAAGCCATATTAAATCCACCTGTCTTAGCACTACCTGATCCAAAGGCAGAATTGCAAATCACGACGGGCGCTTCATCTTGCAGTATCGTTGCAGTTTTAGAACAAACGTATCCTAACCCAGAAGTCAAACCTTTATATTTTTTTTTAAAGAAATTAAATCCTTCGCAATCTAAATATAACGCAACTGTTTTGGAGTTTTTTGCAATATATACAGCATTAAATTTTTTTAGACCTTTCTTATTGGGAAGAAAATTCAAAGATTTTACGGATCATAAACCTCTCTCAGGATTTCTTTCGAACAAAAATCCTTCTTCCAAAATTTTGCGCTGGAAATTGGCTCTAGAAGAATTTAATTATGAGATACACTATATCAAGGGTTCTTTAAATTCAGTTGCAGATCATCTCTCTCGTTATAATAATAACGTCACATTAGCTTTACCCGAGTCAAAAGATCTCATTGAAATGTAGCGTGAGGATCCTGTTCTAAGTCATATTATACAGAAAATTGATCAAAATGACGTTAGCCCACAAGTTAGCAACTACTTTATTAATGGGGAAGGTTTGTTATGTCATTTGTCTAAGCGCCCGTCCAGGTCACCCAGATCTAATACCACTAGAAAGCAAGTTTGCATTCCACATTGTCTTAAAGCTAAAATTCTCGAATCAATCCATTCCGAATATGGAGGGCATCTTAAATTTATAACTTATCATCGACTCAGCGAAAACTTCTTCTGGCAAAATATGTACAAAGATACTAAAAATTTTGTTCGTTCATGCACCGTATGTTTATCTCGGAAAAATGCTTTCAAAATTCCCCCAGCCCCTCATCAACCAGTAGAACAAAGTCAAGAACCAGGAGAAATGTGTCATATTGATATTTTTGGTCCTTTAAAGACCATGTCTAAGGGTAATAGTTATGTTTTCTTCATGATAGTTGCATTCACAAAATACATTCATATCGTTCGTCTTCCTGATATTAAGTCTAGAACGATTTCTATGGTTTATTTGATAATTATATCGTAGATAGGGGTTGCCAACACAAATTAGTCGTAGATAACACTACATATTTTAAGGGATCAGAATTTTTTGAATTTTGCAGAGTTATAGGTATTCATAAAAGACACACATCAAACTATTCAGCTCACGTCAACGGGAGAGTAGAGAAACCTAATCAAAATCGCTAGCCAATATCCTTGCATCAATTACGCAAAATACAAATGACTGGGACGAGCAACTTCCGCCCACAATGTTAGTATTAAACTCTGCAATTCATGAGAATACATACACGTCGCCCTTTTTCTTAGAACATGGCAGAGATATTCGATTGTCTTACACTTATGAGAAAAACTCCGACACACCACAAAATAAGTACGAATATGTTGAGAAGCTTTTACCGTCTCTGGAACAGATTTTTCATAAGGTGTTGAAAAATCTAAAAGAGCAGGAGGCATCGCACATTAATCTGAGTACGAGAGCGACAAAGCAACATCATTATGATTACAAAATCGGGTCCTTGTGTTTCATTAAGACGCCTAATATTAAATCAAATTTATCTCCAAAGCTTAGACCTAAGTTTGAAGGTCTCTACAGAGTAGTAGAGCGTTTTTCTAACGTCAATTATAGGGTTCAACATGTTGAACAATTGAAGAAGAGGTTTAACACACATGTCAATCGGATGATTCAATTTATTAAGAGATTCTCATATTTGCACTTAAACAATTTAGACGACTTACTACCAGATGATACGGAGGTTAAAAGTATTGTTTCAAGTCCGCGGTATAATCTAAGGACTCGTGCAGGCAATTCGGTTAATGAATTTAATTATTATCGCGCTAAATTTTTTTTAAGGACACCGAGAATTTTGTTTGTTTGTTTACATTGTTGACGCTTTGCCACTTAGAGAGAGTCCACACCTAGAAACGGTACCTGTTTTCATTGTTGTACCTTGTTATGTAATGAAATTGTGCTCTTAAATTTTTTATGCAACTTGTTTCATGTCATGTTTTGATGTTTAAGTGAGACATTGTTGTATCTGGTTATTTAATTAATTTTAGCTCTAGATAATTTTTTTATGCTATGTGTTTCATGACAATATATAAATTTTGTTGTTTGTGATAAGATGGAGATTTAATTTTGCTATGTAAAATATGTATACACGTCAGTTTTTAATTTTTTATTTTTTAAGATTTAATACATGTTTGCCACAGAAATCAAATTTTGGGGTCTTTTGGACATCTGTCAAGAAATTTGAATGTTGTTACTGTTTATATATATTTGGCATTTTCATTAATCAAATAATTTTGTGTTGCGGTTATTACCTAGTATTCATGTTTTTTTTTTTTTATAAAAGGTCTTTTGCTTGAATATTTTTAGTTCATGTTTACTTGATTGTGTTATAACTGTGTACTTTTCTTGTTAATTTTTGAGTTTGCATAAAAGATTTGTTTTTTAATTGACGGTACTTTGTTAAATACAATTTTAGTGATACGTTGATGTTAGTGTATAAATTTTAAGTGGCTGTGAATTACTGAACAATGCTATCTCTGGAACTTAAGCTTGATAGGATAGTGATAGGTGGTTGTTTGAATTTTTTTTCTTGGGAAATTATTTCGAAACTTAACTCTGTTTTGCTCATTTACTTTGTTTTGTCAAATGATTGCTAATTTCTGTTTAAAACTTTTATAGTCTTTTGATTAGGTGTTTCAATGCTATTTTGTGTTTTTTTGTGTTTTTTTTTTTTTTTTTTGCTGTAGAATTGGATTTTTTTTCTTAGGGCTCTCTAGTTAAATTGTTGTTTAGTTAAAGGAATGTACAGTCAAAAAAAAAAAAAAATTTGTCTCGCTTGTGTGCTAATTTGTATTATGAATTGAATGTTTTGTTTATGTCGTTGTATTAGGTCTGTTGGTTTAGGTTAATTTTTTTTAATTCATGGTAGCGTTTGGTTAGATTATTGAATTGAGTACTGATATTAATTGAGTTTTTTATGGTTTGTGGTTTTGGATTTGAATTGTAGATTTGCATTGTTATTTGGGGGAAATAAGTTTATGGTCAGATAATGGAATTGTTAAATTTTAGATTTCGTGTACGCGTAGTTAGGTTAGCTTTGAGTTTAGTATTTGCGAAGAGGAGAATTTTGATTTAGAGGATAATTAGTAATGTTTTAGTTTGTAGATATGGAGTTTGATGATAAATTTTTTTTTTGGTGTTGTAAATGTTGAAATGATTAGGTGTGAATTTTGGTTTATTAAGTTATTTGAAGGAGATAGATAAATTTTGAGTTTGATGATTTTGTGGAATATTTGAGAAAGTTATTTGAAGGAGATAGATAGATTTGAGTTTGATGATTTTGTGGAATATTTGAGAAAGTTATTGAAGGAGATGGATAATTTTGAGTTCATAAGTATGTGGTAAATTTGAAAGAGTTGTTTGATATGGAGATGGAGAATTTCGAGTTAAGGATTGTGTGAGATTTTGAGTAAATAAGTTGATGGACATAGATAATTTTTAGTTAATGGTATTGTGGGAAGTTGATTGATTATTTGAAAGTTACAGATAAGTTTAGCTAGTGAATTGAGGTACAGGATATAGATGATTTTGAGGTAATGGTATTTTGGAAAAATCGAAGAATCATTTAAAGGTTACTGAGAATTTTGAGTTAATGTTATAGGGCGATATTTGAGTAATTAATTCGATGGTTATAGATGAACTTGAGTTAGCGGTATTGTTGAAAATAACGGATGTTTTTTTATATTTTTTTATTACGAGTATAGTGAACCATTGTGATGAGTTTGTTAATTACTTTAAATTAATACATTGAATTACTTGGACTGTTAATAAGTGATGTTGATTAGTGAAGTGAAAATTTTTGGGGGGAATTATGTTGTTTACCTAGTGTGAAGCACTTGTATTAATTTTTTTTGTTTGGTTGTGTTTTGGTTAAATTTACTTTACTCCGAAGGTGTTGCCACGTATGTAATGGGTCGCATTATCAATTTTATGTTTACAATTTTTTTTCTCTTATATTTTCAACTGCATATGGAATTTCTGGAATTCATTTCTCAATATGGAAATTCACATGTATTGAATGTAGAAGAAATTTTTTTTCTTTCTCTCATTTTTTTTTATTAATCAACATGGTTATTTTTTTATAATCGGATTTGCATTTTTTTTGTCTTAAATCTACATTCTGTTTCTTGTTTTGGCGTTTGCGGCATGCAGCAAATCGTTTGCGGCATGCAGCAAATCGTTTGCGCAGGGAATGGCATGTGCAATTTTTTCGGCCTTTGTAAACATTGGGGGTGCATCCTGATCAAATGCACACTCATAGTTTGCAATTCTAAATTTAATTGCATTAATTTTTTTAAATTTAAATTGTAACCAATGCTTGTAGTGAATTTTTTAAATTTCTTAGTGCACACCAATCGCTTGAATTTCTAACTTTTAACTTGCAATAAGTTTTTTTTAACAAAAGATTGTAATCATTGCAATTTCTTATGGTTTGAGCATTTTTAAAGGTTACAAGAAATTTTTTTGGTGGTCTGATACATACACATCACATTATTCATGTCATAATGGAGTAACTTCATGGACAGATGGACACCAGTCGGTAATCACGTGATTACAACGTCAATAAACACCACGTGCGATTTCATACTATTGATTTCCCTATACGTTTGTTGACGTCGTTCTTTTGTCTTAATTTTATCTAATTAAAAACATATATCTTTGTATTTTTTGCATTATCTATATATATAAAGGAGAAAAGCGACTCACTGACTCACTCACTGACTCACTGACTAATCACGATATATCCGGAAGTATTAAACCTACAGACTTGAAATTTGGTAGGTAGGTTCCCTTCATGGAGTAGACGTCAGCTAAGAACGGATTTTGCAAAGTTCGAACCCCAAGGGGGGTTACGGGGGTTTAAGGGGCGTTATAGATAATTATTTCCGTTACTAAACTATTAGATGTACACAGATTTCTTTCATAAAGTAGAGATTCCCACCATAATGATTTTTACAAAAATCGACCTCCAAGGGGCGTTAAGGGCGCTTAAGAGGCGTTATACATAATTATTTCCATTTTTAAACTAGTAGACGTACGGTCCTGAAATTTCGTAAGCGGATTCCTTTCACAGAGTACAGATCCTCTACAGAATGGGTTTTGTGAAAATCGACCCCAAGTGGCGTTGTAGAGAATTAAGTGGCGTTATATGCAATTAACTCCTTTTTTAAACCATTAGATGTAAAATCTTGAAATTGAGTAAGCAGATTCCATTCACTGAGTAGAGATTTGTCATAAGATGGACTTTGTGAAAATCATTTCCTAAGTGGCGTTGTGGGGGCTTAAGGGGCGTTATACATAATTATTTCCATTTTTAAACTATTAGACGTACAGTCATAAAATTTGGTAAGCGAATTCCTTTCATGGTGTAGATATCCACTACAAAATAGTTTGGGGGAAAATTGATCCTCAAGGGTCACTGAGGGGGATTAAGGGGCGTAATAGATAAATATTTCCGCTTTTCAAATAACAGAACCACCTGCTTGAAAATTAGAAAATATGTTCCGTTCATGGAATAAAGTTATTTTTACAAAGATTTTTGCGAAAACGGACCCCCAAAGGAGTGAGGTTGCGAGGGATTAAGGCGTGTTATAGAAAAATTCCTGTTTTTGAATTTAACTCATTTACTTGAAATTTGTTGAGCACATTTCTTTAGTTGAATAGAGTTCCACTAAGAATGGATTTTACGGAAATCAACTCCAAGGGAAGCGGGGAAAGTTATTGGGGCGTATTGATCGACAAAATTCCCGTTTTTGAACTGCTAGGACTATAATAATAAAGTTTGGTTTGCATGCTTCTTTTGTACAATTGGAATCCGCTAAGAATGCTGTCAACGAGGTATTGATGATAAAAATTCCGTTTTTGCTCTGTTAGATTTAGACTTGAAATTCAGCACGCATGTTTATTTTATGGAGTAGAGATCCACTGAAAGTTGCTTTGGTGGAAATCCATTTGATTGTTAGGTTAAGTGAGCGAAAAAAATCTTTCTACTTCTATTTTAGATATAAATAGAAATTAGATATTATAATTTTTGTTCTTTTTGTATCAAGGGGCGAGAGTGTAACAGCTATAAATATATTTTTTCAATACAATCGAATTCTTAATGCTAGATATCAATAATTAATCTATATGTAAACAGTATACATATATACAACATCGTGAAATACTCAGTGAAGCGGGTGGGTAACGGCTAGTTCTAGTATATATATTTGTTAGGAAATAATTTTAACAACTCTTTGATATAATTTTTGTTTTATTCTAATTTATTTATCTAATTAGATAATTGTCTACTTCCGACTAGTGTTAGCTGGCATATTTATTTATCCTAGTTCGGTCGGATCCTAGCACTTATTTATAGTTCAGGGTACACTTAGGTATGACTCTTAGTTATTTTAGCTCTTAATTAATTTAGTAGTTATGTATTAAATAGTTTTGCGCAAGAATTGTTGACAGTATAGAATTAAAAGTACTTTTATAAAATTGTATGATTATCGAATAACATTGATATCATTTCTTTAAAAAGAGCTCACACCTATTATTATACAACACAGTGTCGGTTAGGTGTGAATAATATGAAAAATGTCTGTTTGTAATTTTAATTAATAATTCAAAGTCAAGAGAAAATATTAATTCTGAATTTTTTCAATTTGATGATAATTTGTGGGAGGAATGTTTACAAAAATTAAAGAAATGTTTCTTTGATTTTTACTTTCCACACACAAATTATCGATTTCCAAATTATTTATAATTCTTTGCTGTTAAAATTTAATGTCATTTCTTTCTTTAAATTAAAATACAATATTCTTAAGGGGAATGAAACCATTACAAAAGGGGTAACAATTTTTAGAAATGATTTCATTTAATTTGATATGTTATTGTCTTATTTTTTTGAAGTACATATCAAACTTGCAAAACAGTTTATTTCTTGAAGCCTGTGTACATAGAACATTAGTTAATATGAAAGTTTTAGATGAATGAAGAGAATTATCTTTTGGTAAAAGTGTTTTTTTCCATCTTTTTTTGAAATCTCAGTGGCTACTTAAGAAGTAAGTATTTATTTATCCATGATTTAACTATTTTCCTTTTTTGCACAAATCCTTAAAATAGTTTAATTCCTGAAAACTCAGTATTATGCATGTACAGGTAATTAAGGATGCGAGTATATGATTCATATACATGTCTCCTGTGATGAAAATTGAATTTTTTTTACAACTTCATAAATTGCAAATTGTATAATAGTATGGCTTACCAATGGGGACATTAAACACTCTATGTGAAGCATTATAAGTGTAAGACATTTGAAATAATCCCGTAATTTTGGTTTGATTTATCAATACTATAGGAAGTTTTTAATTTTTTTTCCTTTGTACTTATATGCTACCAACTGATAAACCTGTTCTTTACACAGGTGTGAATTTATATATATAAATAATGTTATGCATGAAATTTCTCTCCCCCAGTACTTCACTATTTAGAATTGGTAAATAGCAATTTTTTAAAAAATATATTATATTTACTCGAATTTACCTACCTACACTTAAAATTCAAATGAATATTTTATTTCACTGTGGAACAGTTACTTGTTAAAAATGAATTTTTTGTTTACACAATGTATTGCGTATAAGTATTTCATATATATTTTGTACAATATTATGAAGCATTTAAAGCTATTTGAAAATGTTTCTAATAAAATAACATTCCTATCTTTGACTGTCTTATTTACTTAGTAATTATCTTTTAAAAATGTTTGGAAATTTTTGAGAAATGATTGTATAAAGTAATAGAAGAAAATAAAATTTCACTATTAAGTTAAAGAAATAAATCATATTAATATATGACTTTTAAAAAATATTCAATGTAATATGAACTTCACATTTATATCTTGGCTACTAAATATTATGCATTGATATGCGACACTTGGATCACAAATTCAGATTATTAATGCGAGTATGAACTATATTAAAAATTTACATTACAAATTCAATAATTTTTTTAATTGCCTTTGTATAAAGTGCTTATAACATGTTGAACAACTTGTTATAAATAATTGTATAACGTTAAAGAATATTTCATGAGAAAAAAAATACTATAATTTTCACAAATTCAATTTAATTTCTAATTGAATTGCATACTTCTCTAAGCTATTGTTTATCTCATATTAGATAAAGTTAATATGAAAGTTTTTGATTAAAACAATAAATATTTATCCTTTGATGAAAATGAATCTTATTTTTTTATAACACAATGAATTGCAAATAAGATAGAAACAATTTAATACAATATGGAAATAAATAGTTGCATAAAATTTCCATTCACAATTTCTACTAGTTATGTCTCTTGACCAGATACTTATGTTTAGTGTTAAATACTTGAGTTCCATTTCATGCAAACTTAAAACTTACTGGGAGAAATGTATTGGCATTTTATTTTGTTATCACTAATATGTATCTAAAGTGTCCTTTTATATATAATTATACTTTTAAAAAACGAAATTGATCATTATAATACACAAGAACCCAAAATTTATCTTCGAAACACACAAAAATATCAGTGATTTTGACCAATTAACCTCTTAACAATAATTTTGAAAAAAGATTCTCTGTAATTCTCTTCGATAAATATCATAAAATTGATCAAAATACTCTTCTTAGGTCAATATTTGCAACAAACTCAATGCAACAAATTTATTCAGGACATATATCATGAGATTTATTTTTGCAAAAGTATAAAATAAATCTAATCTGTATAATGATAAATCTACAAATTGTGCAAATACCAATAAATGCGTATTTGTTATACATATGTAGTAAAAAAAATTTGTATAGGTGTGAGACAGTTTTTATACCATACAGTCAAACTCTGAAAAACATATGTTTTGAAACCACGCAAATATATTACAATTTTTATTTTTTTCTAAAAGAATTATGAATTTAAAAATGACTTTTTATTTTGGTCATGTAGGGGTGAGCAGGACTTTTATATTTAATATATGGACACCAATTTATATTCTACTATATACACATTCTAATTTAAAAATTTTAATGCCTTAATTTATTACTATATTTGGAATTCAATTCTCGATAAATCATATATTTTACCTTAAGTAGTGCAGCGAATAAAGATTTTTAAAATGTAGCACAATTTTTTTATGTGTAATTTTACAAATGGTAAATGATAATTTTGATTTCTAATGTTTGAAAGTGGTTCTTATTTCATCAACTAGTATAAACATTAACAGAGCAGTAATAAGTAAGATATTTTTCATTTCTTTATTTTTTCTTTTTCCCTGTAATATTGTAAAATTACTAAGTAAAATAAGTTTTATAAATATATATACTTTTTTCTTTTTGATATATGTATGGTTACATATCAGATTCTTGTGTTCTAATTTTAGATAATTTAATGCTGAAGTATCTCTGTTAACTACTCTGAAGATGTGTAACATAAGTAAAATTTAAGTTAACTAAACATAATATGTTCTCAATATAACTTGATATAAAATAAAGAAATATTGCTTTTAAATATTGTAAGTCTACATCTATCCAAAATCCTTTTTGATGAAGTTTCATTTGTCTTACGGTGTTGAGAGAGAGAGAGAGAGAGAAAACATTATTCAAAGAGTGGTCAAATACATAAACACTGGGAAGATGCTATATAATCCTCACGCTTCACTATGCTATCAAAGCACTTTGATTTGTTATAATGATAATATAAAATGATTTTTTCTTTCTAATTAACCTTTCTATAACTGATCGAGCAACCATTTCAGCAAAATAAGACATTTTAGAAAGTAAAATGTAAATCTTTAAGAACAAAATAATCATACGCAATAGTAAACAAACGACGCCATATTCACCGGTTGACGGAATCACGTGATCGTGACGTCACATGAATTTAGTCCATTTCGATGTTAGATGGTTTGTGCTGTGTTTGTTTTCTTAGTGCTATCATGGTTCCGTTCCGTTTTTTTTTTCTTTTTGGAATTTTTTTTGTCTCAACCAAAATTGTCACATTCTTTTATTGTTTATGTCTGTTTCACTTGTAATTATTTCTTCATCACAATTTTTTTTTTGATGTTTGTATGTGTGGTTGTTGTATTAGTGTCAAAGCTATGATATATTTATGTTTTGAATTTACTATGTGTTACTTGGCTTGATATTTTTGCATTTGGTGTCACACGATTAATTGAGATTATTCGATTTATTCTATTTGTTATTTTGTATATATTGTCCTTGTGAATTGTTCGGTGACCCATGTCTCATCTCAATTTTTTTTCTTCGGAAGATAAATTTATTTTCAGTTGTTTATTGTTGATTTTTTTTCTTTTTTTTCCCTCACAGCGTTTGGGGAATTGGGACTTAACTTTGAAAATTTTACTTAATAATTTTTTTCTCTTTTCTTTCTGTTGCATTTTCAATTGCAAATTATGGGGAGGACGCGGTTGGTGCTTGGAGTGCTGCGGTGGACGTCAACTGGGGTTGAGTTTCTCTTTTCTCCACACTGGTTTTGGTTCTATTACTAATATGGTTTCCCTGAGAGACATTCTTTTCTCTTGTAGGGTCGATGGAACCTCCACATTCAGCATTTACCGGAACCCGCAAGATCACAGGATTTTCTACTCATCGTGAACAAATTACAGACTTTTAGATGTGTTGCCTCACCAGATCACCGAACTCTTTTCTCAGTACCGATACATCAACTTTTTTTGCTCATCGGAACCCACAGGATCACCGAACTTTCTTCTCATTATGGAACATTAATTTTTTTTACTGGTTATGTTTTTTGTTTTTTGTGTGCTGTGTATTTGAGAGAGGGGAGGAGTGATGGGAGTCCTGAATTGTCCTATTTTAGAATCCACCCCTGAGACGGCCTGGAATTCGTTTGCGAGTCCCCGGACCGGATGTGGTGAAATTCCTTGGGTGGGGTGCGTCAAGAAGGTTCCCGCGTTAAGAAAGTTCACTAAACCCATAAATTGTGAGGTGGTGTAACACTTCGCTTGCCTCTGGACCAATCAGAGAAAATTACACTGGACAAGACAAAGAGTCCGCCCTAGGATTTCGGTGTGAAATGTCGCCAAATAAAAACAGGACGCACCCCAATTTTAGGAACCGCTCCCAGAGCTGCAGTTAATCACGAAAATACTCCAGGCATCAACCATGTCCATCCCTTGCACTTCCCTCTCTCAAGCTAAGTTAAATTTTAATCTTCTTGTAGTGATGTAAATTTCCATATACTTGTGCTTAAAATAAATTTAATAATGTTTTATATAAAACTATACGATCAGTGAATGATTTAGTGTGAGATGAGTGTTTTAATTTTAGAATTAGTTAACTTAATTAAATGCCATGATGCGATGTTAAATTAGGAATCTGGGTTCAAAGTTTTAGAAATTAAATAAGTTTAAAATAGCGTCGCATCAATATTTTTTAGGTGTATATCTATGCTTTTATACATTTATGATTTATTTAAAAAATATTTTAAACTTATTTTACAATAACTTGTTACATTGTTATTTGTAGGAATTTTATTTTTGGTAATTTTTAATGCTTGTGTTATTGCAAATAGTGTGTGTGTAAATTTTTGTTCATTACTATGCATGGTACTAATGAAGTTTTACAACATATTTGATTCCCATTTGTAACAACGTATAACTGAATAAGTACTTTTGGGAGAAAAAGTACCAAAGATTTAAGGAAAGAAAAGTAACTGCGACAATAGTTAAATAAATTGTGTAATCTATTTTCCTGTATATATCTATAATTTTATAGTATAGATAATTATTTAATAATTCTTAATTTATTATTTATTTAATATAATTTATTTAATAATTCTTAATGCTGTGATTGTATTTGATATCAATAAAGCTACCGTTTTTAAATTTGTTTTTGCTTTGAAAAAATTACCTACTTTATTAGCTAAATGAATTACATTTTTATGTATGGGTGTATTATATTTTCTCTATATATGTGGGATTATGGTACAGTTCTAGGGGTATTCAATGATCACACTCTCGTTTTTTTCTAATCTAACGTTTAATGCTGGACAAAATACACAGTTCTAATCACTACGACAGACGTTTAACACATATAATATAGTATTTACAATTCGATTAAGCCCCTCTGGCTCTAACGACAGTTCTGGTATAGTTAATGACACTTAATCTGCACGATAGTGTTGAGAATGACCTACGCGTCTCTCTCGTGAACAACGGGTTGATGGGTCCCTACTCTGCCACCGTTCTCGTCACTCTTTCTTCAGCCCCGGATCATCGACCTCCGCGTCTAGCGTCCGCTCGCTGAATCCCCTCTCCTTCGTTAACTCCTGGTGGCTGCCTTGACAGCGCACTCTGTAGAATGTTCATGTGGAAATTTCCCACATATATATACATTTATTTTAGGTATATATCTATGCTTTAATATATGTACAATTTATCTAAAACATGTATTTTAAACTTATTTTACGATAACCTGTTATATTGTTATTTATGGGAACTTTATTTTTTGGTAATTTTTAATGCTGTTATTGAAGAGTGAAGAATTTTTACTTATTACTGTGCATGATACCAATAGTTTTAAAACACATTTAATCTGCATTTTTAACAATGCATAATTGAATAACTATTGTTGGAGGGAAAATATAGAAACATTTTAAGCAATGAAAAGTAACTGACAAATAGCTAAATAAACTGTGTAATCTGTTTCTGTGCACATATTTAATTTCATGTATGTATCTGTAATCATATATGTATGGGTTTAACAAAAAATACTTTTGTCAACTTATTTTATGGTAATTTTTCATGCTGTTATGCAGACAGCAAACTTATGTTATTAATGTGATACCAATAAAGTTTTAAAACATATTTAACTACTTTTGAGAGAAAAAGTACTAAAAATTTAAGGAAAGAAAAGTGACAGACAAACAGCTAAATAAACTGTGTAATCTATTTTTAAGTATATATTTATTTTTCTGTATATATCTATAATTATACAGGTGTAGATTTATCTACAAATATATTTGAAATTTATTTAATACTTATACTTGATGTGTGCAATATACCAATAAAGTTTCTGCTTTTAAATTTGTATGTCGTTTTTTGTTTTGAAAACTATTTCTAATTTTATTTTCCTCTTTGTAACTATTCTGAAAAAAAATAAGATAAATTTTAAAATTAAGAAATAATCATAGTTACGTAAAAAAAGAAACATACGAATGCAAAAGGCTCTTATAATTTGCTACAATGTAATAAATGTGTTTATGTTCAACGCAATGCGTTCCTAGTTAATACATGGATAATCATATACTTGCAATTATTATTTAAATAGTAAAACTAATATTTACTCATGTTTTACGTACATGAAATACAATTTAATATGATTAATTTACTAATTTTTTTTTAATCTCCAGTAAAAAAAGAGTGTATAATTAGTTTAATAACAAAAAGTATTCAAAAAAATGCTTCAGAGAAACTCCGTAGGCGATGGACGATCTTTCCATACTAGTAGTGATGTCACAAATCAGTGGCCAGGCCTAGTATCTAGGAGGTGTTGGTAGAATCCATGGGGGTTCTAACAAGTGAAAAGAGCAGATTAATCAAAAAAATTCTTACAATCCACAACTCTTCAAAATAGGTTAAATGGATTAGCTACTTTGACTATCGAACATGAAATAGCCAAAAAAAAATTGATTTAAAGAAATTGATCAGAAAGTTTTCAGAATTAAAAGTCGGAAACAAGCTGTTGTAATTTTTTTGTCATTTGTTTTATTTTTGTGTTTGTTTTTAATAAATATTTATATTGTATATACTATTATGCTGCCTTTTTCTTCGCAATAAATATTCTTCATAGGTGTGTATTTATGAACAATATTTATCTTCTTATTTTTTTTTTACTTTGGGGAAAGTGGCGGCATTTTTAATTTTTGTCCAAGGCGGCAAAATGGCTAGAGCCGGCCCTGTTGGTTGTTGCTGACAACTTTTTTCAGGACTATTGCGAAATAAGGAACGTAGCAGAAGAGGCACACCTCTGCCCGGAGCGGTATTTGCATTGAATTTGAAATATATATTTCGTTTAGTTACAAGAAATTTAATAAAAATTCTGAAATATTATTGGTTATTAACGGGCTTGAACTTGTCATTCGTTCTTTCTATTGCACAACGAATTTTCGATCCTATTGGGTTTTGTTGTCCTGTAATATTGTATCCAAAATTACTTCTTCAGGAAAGCAGGAAAGCAAAACTCTGTTGGGATGATGAGCTGCCAAAAGATGTCACTGAAAAATTTAAGAAATGGTTCAATAATCTTCATCTTTTAAAATTAGTAGAAATTCCAAGATATATGTCAATGAACAACTGCATATCCATCAGCCTTCATATATTCTGTGATGCATCTAAATTTTCTTACGCAAAAGCCATTTTTTCTTGAGGAATGAAAGTGAATCTGAAGTTTAAGTGCAACTGGTGCTTGCAAAATCAAGAATCGCGCCTTTGAAAGCAATGTCTATTCCTAAGCTAGAATTAATGGCATGCATAATAGGCGTACGTCTTACTGATATGGTATAAAAGGCTTTAAGTATTAAAGGCATTGAACAATATTATTGGACAGACTCAACTTCAGTGTTGTATTGGATAAATCATTACGATACATGGACTGTGTTGGTAAAAAATCGAGTTAAAGGAATAAGAAATCTTACAGAGCGAAAAAGGTGGTGACATGTACCAGGCTCGTAGAATCCTGCTGACTTGCCTTCAAGAGGCTGTTCTGCGAAGAAACTGATAGAATCTCGTTGGTGGGAGGATCCTCAGTGGCTGACGTTGTCGGAAAAAGAATGGCCTCATTCTAATCCAATTGTTAACAAAGAGAATGTGGACTCTGAAGGACGTAAGGTAGCAGTAACGGCATTGAATAATGTCAAAGATTTGTCTTCAAGAGTTTTCAGCTACTCTTCGAAGTACAGCAAAATTTTAAGATTGATCGGGTGGATGTACAGGTTCGTAGAAAATTTACAAAAGAAAAGAGAAGAAAGAGAACAGGGAGTGCTTACGGTTCATGAGCTAGAAAAGGCAGAAAATCTAATCGTAAAGCTCATATAACTAGACTCATTTTCATCTGAGGATGGCAAGAAGTTAAAGTCAATCAGTGTGTTTAAAGATGAAAGAGAAATTTTGAGAGTCAAAACAAAATTGACAGAGAGAAAAGATTTAGAAAATTTTAAGTATCCAATTTTATTGCCAAGTAAACATAAATTAGTTGAACTACTCATCCTAGAATGTCATTGGTTTTTTACATCATGCTGGACTTCATTTATACTTAACCAACATCCGAGAGAAATTTTGGATCATAAACGGAAGAAAAACGATAAGATCAGCTACTTCACATTGCATTGTTTGTAGAAGACACAGCACGAAAGCAATAAGAACAATTTCTGTGTCACTCCCAGAAGACAGAATTAGAGAGGCATCAATTTTTGAATTCGTTGGAATAGACTTAGCCGTCCCTCTTATTCTTAAAGATGGAACAAAAGCGTTGGTTGCCTTGTATACCTGCGCTGATTTCAGAGCCATTCATCTGGAGCTGCTAACTTCTCTATCAACGAATTTATTTCTATTAAGTTTACGAAGATGTATTGCCAGACGTGGACGTCCCCAAGTAATTTATAACGATAATGGTACAAACTTCACAGGAGCTAGCAATCTTTTTAAAGCTATAGATTGGAAAATGATTGAAAGTGAAGCAGTTAATAGAAGAATTACGTGGAAATTTAATCCGCCCTCAGCTTGCAGGTGGGGTGGCTTTTGGGCACGTTTAATACAAAGTGTTAAGAAAATTCTAAGAAGAGTCTTGAAAAATGCATCATTAACTTATGAAGAGATTCTTAGTTTACTTTGTGAGTGTGAAGCTATTGTTAATTCAAGACCTTTAACTTATGTATCGGAAGATTCAGACGAGTTGCAACCAATAACCCCTGCAATGTTTCTGCAAGAAATTCCAGAGGTTAGTGTACCAGATCTTGATCATATAGACAAGATAGGTTTAACGAGAAGACTACGGTATCAGCAAAAACTTCGAGAAGAGTTGAGAAAACGTTTTAGAGTGGAATATCTTGGGAATCTTATGCTGAAGCAAACAAATGAAAAATCATCTTATGAATTAAAAGTTGGGGACATAGTTTTAATTGTAAACGAATATAAGAAGCGAGCATTTTTGCCTTTGGGGCGAATAGTCAAGTTGTATCCTAGGAAGAACAATTATGTCAGACTGGTTAAAGTTAAGACATCGAATGGAGAGGTTCTAAGACCAATTCAATGCTTATATATATCCACTAGAAATACAACCAGAATCTAAAGTAATTTCTAAAAGGGCAGATGCTGAACCGGAAAAAATCTCCACAAGTCTTCAAGAGTTATTAAAGGAGAGAATTTCCAGAAGTAGTCGAGTTATAAAGTTGCCTTCTAGATTCAGAGACTTTTAAGTGAACTTTAAATTGGACTTTTGAGTGAAATTTTAGTTTAATAAATATTTGTATACAACAAATATAAATAATGAAAAGTAATTATAGTTTGAAATTCAAATAAATATTGAAAAAACAATGAAATTATTCAGTAGTGAAGTTATCTAATATATATTATAAATAGCGAAAGTTTGTGAGTATCTTTGTGGATCTTTCACGCAAAAACAACTGAATAGATTTTAATGAAACTTTACAGTAATATAGCTTATACATCAGAATAGCACATAGGCTATAATTTATAGCATAGACCATAATTTATAAAGATATTGTATGAAGTGTCCAAAATATAACGATATTTGTCAAGTAAGTAGAAAAAAATTCAGCCATCTGCGAGCAATTCTAGCTTGCGCTGCAAAAAAGCCCACGTCAGCATATATCTATCTTTTGTTTGTGAAATAACTTTTTTTTGTTTTGGCTACGCAAGGTGCTCGCTTCTAATTAATTCGACTGATCAGCATAATGGCTATTTTTTTATTTCAGAATAAAATTAAGTTTTGAAGGGAGAGGTTGTTATAAATCTCTCTTTATTTTAATGTTTTTTTAATGATTTTATTATGCACATTTGGTAGTAAGAAATTGATCTTTTTTTTCCTAATAAATGCTTTGATCGGTTCTGATACTTAAAGTAAATAAACTTTCTCTTTCACACTGCATCATTTGGACAAATTTTCAAAATTTGTTTGTGGTTAGTAGTTAATTATAACACTATAATTTTAATTGAATAGGCAGATATTGCATTTTTAAGTATAAAAATAATTAAAACTACTGTACTGTATCTTTTGGAACGAGTGAATATTAACGTCGCACTGTTCAGCTACATGAGGGCTTTTGGCAACGGATCACGTAATTTTGAACCATGGTCAAGTGACGTGGACGACACCTGAGCTGGCACCCTCTTCTCCTAACTACCACACAACACCAACTTAGAAGGAATATTGTACCAATACTTAGCAGGAATATTCTTTGAAATCCACTCTTCCAAGATATATGGCAGCACGGGTTCCATGATGAGTATTTTAGCGGAAAAAATAGTTTGTCAAAATTTAAGTGTCTTATGTTTTTGTATGTTAATGAAGACCTTAGAAAATGATTTGACTACTTATTTTAAGTGAACGGTATATATAATTAATTTTACAGTGGAATATCTTTAATTAATTTATTAGCTCTAACGGATTAAATTTTCCAAAGTGGAGTATTTTGTTTATGTATACCCCTTAATTTTCAATGTAGTGATCCAAAAAAATATTGTATGAAAAAAACTGCAATAAATCATTATGGGGTGGATAAAGAATTAACGTGCATCGCACCCCTACACGGCGGGTCTTACAAAGCTCTAATAAAGCTCAAGCTACGAAAGTAGCTAGGCATTTGCCAACTTGACTCTATCGTTAACATTTTGCTATGTTTTTCATTCAAACGCCATTATAATTTAAGAAACGGCATTGCTGGCGAATATTACAATTTTAAAATAAAATAAATACAACAGAAAGTAATATTAATGTATTACACTTTCAGATATAAATTATTTGCACTACTTTAAGCGTTCATTACGCAAAACTTTTAACAATATGTTACTTTTGGTGAGCAGAGCTTAGGGAGGAATTTTGAAAAATCCACCCTCAGGAGTGTTACGAGGAATTATAAATAAAAAAAATCCTTTTTATCAGCTATTAGATCTACATACTTAAAATTTAACAAAGGTGTTTTTCTTTCTTTTTTTTTTTTTTTTTTTTTTTTGTTTAGCTGAGATATGCAAAAACCTTTTTTTTTTTTTTGTTTAATTTGCAATTCACATAAAATTAACTCATTAAAAACTTATTTTTCATTCAATCTGTGTTGTTTAATTTTTCAGTTCACCCGTGCAAAGAACGGGTATACCAGCTAGTAAACAATAAATGCATAATATTTGTAACAGATCATTAGATTCACACATACTGAAACGTTAGCATTATTCTGAACTAAGCATATCCTGAAAAAAAATTAATTGCACTTTTTTATTGTAATTATTTTGAATGTAGCCAATAATGTATAAACAGCCAAATATAGCAACCCCGAAACAGTGGAGTTTGAATTCCAACAACGCAAATAATAGGAATAGGTGCCTCCAACGAAATCGAACATTACAGGTCCTGCCTTATTTGTTCTTTTATCTATTAGACTATAAAAATACTTTACTATACGACAGTCACTTGAATATAAGTGCTTTACATTTGGCAATAGTAGTTGTCGCAGTTAATTGATACCTCTCATCCGCGTAACGTTAAATAAAGAGCACTTTTTGAGTTCCTCACACCTCGTGCATTCCTCTTCGGCACAGTCAAAGGAAAAGAGGTTGCTTGTCATTGGTAGATGTGCAATGACGTCATTATTCTGGGTTGCCTGGTTTGGCGTTATAGCATTTTTCTATGCCCTAGTGGTTCATTGAAACATAAAAGTTTTATCCCCATTTGGGAGATTGTTTTTCAGGCAGTTTTTTCTTCCGTGTCTTGAGTATAAGAGTTAAATTCCCTTGCGTATGAAATTTTCACTGTAAAAATAACAATCTGTTCTTTTTTTTTATTCACGTAAATCAAAATATTTTTAAGGGATTCAATTTTGTAGAAGAAATATATATTTGAACTTTGTAAATGAGGAACTCAATTACAAATAAAAAAAAACTGTTATATAAGTTTTTAATAATCCATTTACTGTGATTAATAATACTTCGAAAATGAATTACATGTGTCGAGTTTTATCCTTATGTAAGAAAAAAGAAGTCACTTATAAATAAAGAAAATGTATGTTTTTTTATAATATATATGTAGGAAATAGTATTTAATTAATTTCGAATAATTAGAATGTTTTAAATTTTCAATATACTTCGAGTGAGAGAGATGAAAGAGATGGCGGCCCCAAACAAACCAAATTGAATCGAGGCATTTCAGTGCCCAATGAAAGAATTCGGAGCGACGACGTCAGACGCATATAGTCCCTGAGCGCGAGATCATTTTTTGGGACTGGCACACCGGACACGAACGAAGTAAGGTCGACGCCCTCTTAGCAACTTTGCCTTCGTAAACAAGGCTTCTTTAGGCCTAGCGATGTTCGACGCCCCCCTCTCACAGGTGCTCTCTTTTCGAACTATCTTTCATTTATTTTCTTGTAAATAATTCAAAGCTGTAAATATAGCCTGTTTCTTATCTTAATAAATTAATTGTTCTTTAAACGGCTTATGCTTTCCTTCGTCCAAAATTTCATCATTACCCCTAGACACCGTCTCACATATATTTATTTGTAATATTAACGTACATTTTAAAACTAAATGAATTCGTTCTTATATCAGAAGGAATTTGTACAGGCAAGTGATATTTTAAATTATTAGCTTAGTTTCGTTTTTGTAATTAGTGATTTGTTTTTTGTGTATGTGTGTAAGACTCATTTATTCACATTTATAAAAAAAATTCGTCTAATACTCTGTTTCCTTTTAAATTTTAGAATTAAATTTACTGCAAAAGTTTTAGCTATTATAAACTTAACTATATAAATAAACTCATACTTAAATTTTTATTTTCTATCTTTAGTAAAATACTATAAATAAAGTGATTTGTGGCTATTGCATGAGAAACACCTCACTGTTCTTACTTCCACATCACATCCATATTATTCGTTCAAATTATCATCGACACATTTATTCACATAATTCTCAATTTTTGCAATTATTTTAGAGGTTTTCTCTTCTAACATGCTCACACATATAAATCTTCATTAAGGGTTTAAATCAAAAGTCCTGAAATAGAGTACCACTTGAATCCCTTCATCAGTGGTTTGTTATAGAGAATAGTTTGTTTTTATATAACAGGTAAGTATGGTGAAGAAATGGTCATTATTGGAATTTGGATTCATCTTAAGAAGTATTTACTGATCGGCAGTAGCGCACACAGGAATTTTTCAAAGGTGGGGGGGGTCTGGGGTCGAAAGTTCACCATTCTTGTATCATGCTCCTTTTGATTTTGTCGTTTTTCGGGAACAAAACACAGTAAAAAAACTAATTTTTGAATAAATAATTAGCATTAATTAATAAAATTAATCATTAATAACAAGTAATTAATTAAATTTTTCGCACCATATACTTATAATTATAATCAATCGGAAAAAATATCAAGGGCTTTGGGGGGGTGTCCGGACTCCCAGGACCTCCCCCCTCTTTGTGTGGGCCACTGCTGATCGGTGTTGTGTCACTCGAAGCACATTAAGTATGTTTACTCCTGTAAAGCTACTGCTCGAAAATTAATACGAAAATATGACATAAAATTATACGTTTTCGAGCAAAAATAAAAATTAGCCATTAAATTATAATTTCCAAAAACTTATTTAGATTTTGCATACGGCAGATACCTGTGGAGGCCTTTTACACGTTTTGAGTGTAAATTATTGGGAAAGGGGATTGATCTTACATTGATTTTCAAATGTAATCGTTTTTATTGCTATGTTAATAAAGAATATTCGATGATTGTGAATTTTTCGATTTATTTTTGAACTGGGGCTAATTTTTTTTTTCTGAGCTGCACATTTGGAAACTATTGTATTACCATACGTCCTAAAAGGGAAGATTGTGTTTAGAATTATAATGACGCGTGCATTATATTTCTTAAAATATTTTTGAAGTTTATTTATTTTTATCACACAGATATCAGAGCATTTATCTTAGAATTTCAGCAATGTTATACTAACTGATACAGCAAAAGAATTATAATTTATTGTAACTTAAAAATAAGAAGTTAACAAGTTTAACTTCTATCCATAAAACTAATAAAATAACCTTTTTATATGAAAGATGAAAAAGTAAAAATAAATGTGTTGTAATTAGTCATAAAAGAACAATTAAATACGAATAAGAATAGTTTTTTCCTTATATATTTAAGTTTACCAAGATACATGAATGATTTGCTCCTTTCTGACTTAAAGATATGTGTAGTCATAATTTTGTCTTATGTCAACTAATTGTTTGCGTTTTACTAATCTATAATTTTTCTAGAAATTCAAAGGATTTGATATTTTATGCTAACGAAGGCAGTATATTACAGTTGGAAAAAATATAAATTTTACATTTATTCATTTGTGTATTTAAAGGATTTATTTTTAAGAACATGCAAGTGAATCGATAGTTTATTAATGTCTCATTAAGAGGAAGCATGAGGGATATCGCAATGAGACGGACCTCATTATTTGAATAACAATCAAGTAACGAGGATGATATCCGACCTGGAACCCAGTCGATTACGTTATGACGGCAATGAAAGTACTTTAAACCTTTAGAAAGTTAACGTGTATTAGAGCCCTGCTAGATGATGGAATCCTGGATTGTGATCACTCGGGTACCACAGCTGTAAAAACATGTGGAGTCTACAATGTGATACTGTTTAACAAGTGACATTTATTTATGATTTTGAGATATAGTATTAAGTTAAAGCCACATTCCTGCCATTTATCATATTTAAGTGTCCTTTTGTTAATCGATTATCATAATTTTCAGCATACATAGGAACAATCAGATCAAAGATGAACATTATCATATAATTTTAATCCTTGAAAAATGCTTGGTTTAAAAATCTAAACTTAACCTTAAGATTCAATAATTATTATGAAATCTAATGCATCAAAACAGAATGAATTATCGAGGCAATAAAAAATGACATTTATCAATGTTTTTATTCTTTTAAGAAAGAAAGTATACAAAAATTCTTAACAGAGTGTTATATAAATAACTAATTAATTCTCAGAGAAGCAATTATAAATTGATTAACCACAATGTAGCTTAGTTGAATATTTATATGTTTAATGGTACACAGATGTTCAATAGTTATAAGATTTTTTAAACTCGCATACAGTTAATGTCATTTTGTTATTTCTTAAAGAATTATGTATGTGTTTTAAAGCAAATATTTTCCATTATAGAAAGATAAAGAGCTTCAGAGTACTATATGATTATAAAATAGCCCATTGTCGATTTGAGATTTTACATTATGACATAGAGAGACAGGCAAAAATTTTGCTTTTTTTCCATTTTTTAAATTCATTGAATGTATCTAAATGTTCAAATAATTATATTATTATTTGTTTTTCAAAATTAATTAATTTAAGAGTTAGCACGATAATTGAGTTTGTATGTACGAAATTACTGCGTTTAACAGAATAAAAATAAATCTATAACATTTTAAACATTGTAAACATTTACTGAAAATCAAAATATATATAAATTTTACACTGATAAATTAATTTAAATTTGCTTTAGGTTATTATACCTTTGACTGAAATGAAATAAGTGTTTACTTTTTTGTGCAATAGTTTACATTGTGATTAGTGTTTTACATAATATAATTAATGTTTTATACTATTTCATTCAATGCCTTTAATAATACTGAAAAAGAAATCTTGGTGGAATGTGGTTTAAATGCGTAGGAAATGTCTCCTTTAAAAGGAAAAGAAATTTTTTGAACTGAAATCAGTAGTAATTATCACACGCGATTTCCAAACACAAGTTTCTCTAAGAAATTTAAAATGGGGACTTTCTTCCTTAGAAAGTTCTACAGTATTGGATAATTTTTTTTTAAAAAAAATTATCCAATCCAAAATATCTGAAAAAATAAATATAATCAGAACGTATTCTAACAGATAGTTACATTTAAATTAAAATAATATGTTCGTTCTCTTTTTTTCCCCCGCCTATTTATTCGTGAGTCACGCATTTTATGTACAATAGTACAAAGAAAGGAGTATTCGGGAACCTTCTAAGGCTATTGAACATTTGAAACTCTGAATACAGAATAAGATGGTTTTTGTAAATGAATATGGAAAGCAAGTCATAAAATCTTTTATATCAACAAAAAATGCTGCTTCCCATTGATTATGGATGATTCTTCAGTTTTGGGTCATTGTTGATTATCATATGTCTATTTGGTGTAAGAAAACCTAGAAATGGACATCTGCCTTCTTGTAAATTTTCTAAGGTTATACTTTGAAGTAGCCGGAAAACTATTCTTCCTCTTATTGCCGTAATACAGTCGTTCTCAAACTTTAAGTACTGGCGACCCCCAATTTTCAATCATAATTTTTATCGTGCCCCCTAAATACTAATGTATTGAATGCAATAATAATGCACTTTGGTGGGTGTGCTAAAGCTACAACACGATCATAATTATAAACGGTACAAATTAACAAGATAAGTATTAAATTTTGTATATGTTACTTTTAAGGTATCCAACAACGTTCGGAACTGTGATTTTCAAAAGCGCATAAATGGATAGTTTTCATGATATTTAGTGTCACTTAGAATATAATATATGCATAACATTGTTTTAAGAATATTTTGACAAAAAAAACTTTATTAAATACAATATTTTGACAAAAAAATTTATTTAAATGCAATATTTTGGCAAAAAATTAATTTAGAATAATCTTTTTTCCAAATGTTCTCCTTTTGTGAAAAATGCTTCTAATAGAATAATATTTTACCTGTATATAGCTCAGACCTCTGTTCAGAGGCTCAACTAGAATTTTCTAACATACATAACTTAAAAGTGGGTTTATTCATATTTTACGACAACAGAAGGGAGCAATTTTAAGAAAAAAAAAGAAAGCGTGTATCAGTGTGAACACGCGTTAGAAGTTAACTTCTTTGGCTTACATGTATTGAATTGTATAATAAAGTTTTATTTTTTTAAGTATTCATATATATAATTAACAAATTTATTATTATTTCAAACTGTATTTAAAAAAAATAATTAGGATGGAAAAGGTATAAGTATAGACAAAATTTTCATTTTCAATACATAAAACTGAAAATATTTTTATTGTATGTATTTTGAGAAAAGTATCATCATTATAAGTCTAAATCAAAAATTTGCCTCGAAACAAAAATGCAAAATGTTCCATGCGTTGCAATTTTTGTCGAATTATAACAAAACAAACTTTCCAGAAGTATTCAACTAATGTATAGTTATAAATTTTTGGATGCATTGTAATAATAGTGATAGGGTGAAAGAAGAAATTAAAGTTTTTTACGTATAGAAAATCATTAAAATTCTTGAAATTTTTATATAAAAATTTGCGTTTACCCATATTTTGTAAATTATTATATAAAACATTACATTGCATGCATACATTTGTAAGGAATTGCTTAAAGAAGTTAAATCAGGTGAAAATATGAAATTTTTTTTAAAAAAATCAAAACGCCTGGAAAGTTTTTAATTTTTAAAATTTTAAAAAACTATACTCATATTTTTCTCACCAATTTTTTTATATGATTTTAGTTTTAATTTACATAGAACCAGTAAAAATTTGGGACACGTTTGTAAAAAATTTTACTGCTCACTGTAGTCTCAAAATTCAAATTAATGAAGCACTATATAACACTTTCACAACAATCAAATTAATTACACCAAAGCATATATATGATTTAAAAACTCACTTCTTAAACTGGATTTAGAAATTCCATTCGATTGAAAATTTAGTAAACACAATCTTTTATTGCCAAACTATTGGAAGAAATGTTGTGTTGCCACTAAATTTTAAAACAATCGATTGTTTGTATTATTTCCTTAAAAAAATTTTAAAACTGTATATCCAACAAACTCTCCTTTAAGGTATCTGACTACTTGCGACAACTTTTTTTTGAAAAAATGGAAACGTGAGGATTTTTTTTTTGTGATTTTTAGATTTATTTAGTATATTTTAAGGAAAAATCTTAAAATTGAAAGCAGAAAAAAAATATTATTATTAAAATGGGAAAAAACTGGTAAAAATGTACAAAAAATTACATAAACGGGGCCCGCTCTGTACAAAATTTTTATGAGAAAATTTTCAGTTTTTCAATTTTGATATGTTACTTTATTATTCGTGTTTGAAATGACCTTCAGGATAAGAGATATTTCAATTTTTACAAAACCTAGAGCACTTTAGCTTAGTGATTATACGAAATTGCTTAAAAAGAAAGTGATTATATCGACATAAAGGACTGTAAATTTTAAAATAAAAGCAACGATTGATAAATCTGAAGATCAAAACACTTCTACTGTTATACATAACATACACAAAAAATTTCAGCAAATTATTTTCAAAACTTTTTGAGCAATCGCTGTCCCCGTTTGAACTTTTCGCAAAAAACACATGTCGAGTTAAACGTGTTTTAAAGTTTGACATCTTGTGTAAAGTTATGGCATCTGCTTTTACTAAAACACTTGTAATTTTTGTTCTAGTGAATGGAAAATAAAACACTTGGTATTTTTATTAAGCTTATATGATGGCCTATAAAATAAAATCATAAACAAAATTTGTCAATTTTTGAAAAAAATCATGATTTTAGGGTAGTCGGATACCTTAACTAATTTTTGACAGATTTTGAACCATTTAAATGCCTACTTCGGGTAGATTAAAGATTCACTTCCGAATTTTTTTTAATTCATAAAATTGATTATAATTTGACTTCTAGGTAACGTAAAAACAAAACAAAGTATGTATCGCAAAGCTAAAAGAGGAAATGCTTATTAAAGCTGCTGTTGAATGAGGAGAGGGGGGGGTGCTAGCTCAGGGCTAATAGACGAAAAACACAAAAGAAATTTTAAAAACCGTAATTTTGAATCTATTTTTTCAATCTTTGATTGATTGATTGAATATTAACGTCGCACTGTTCAGCTACACGAGGGCTTTTGGTGACGGACCACGTAATTTTGAACCATGGTCAAGTGACGTGGACGACACCTGAGCTGGCACCCCCTCTCCTAACTACCACACCACACCAAGGGGAGGACGTTTCAGCTCTCGACAGATTTAACGTGCATCGCTGCCCTACACGGCGGGTCTTTAGTGGTACTGGGCTCGAACCCGTGACAAAGCAAGCCCCAGTCCGATACCTATACCACTTGGCTACCGCGGCCTTCTTTTCAATCTTTGAACAGATTACGGATAATACTATTCTACATATGGAGAAAAAGTTTCGTTAGATTATTTTTATAAATAATGAAGTTATTAAACATTTAATTAAAATTTTGAATATTTTTTGAAACATTACAAAAAAAAGATTCCGTCATTTTTTTTTTTTGTTTTTTTCATAACTGATTCTAAAAGAGAAAAGCATGAACTTGTTTAGAATAAAATATCAATTCATTAACTCGAAAGGAAACTTAAAGGGAATGATTTAGAAACCATTTTTATAAAAGCGTATCAATTTTGACTCATTCTTAAAAAAATCGTAAAAAATAGAAAATATCATTATTTTGTTAAAAAAATATACCATATCGTGGCGAAAAAAATTATCTTTCCGATTCTGTAATTATTTTTTGTCTGAGATAGATAGTATGAGTTAGATGGCATTCTTTAAAACGGGGGGATTCGAACTTCATTCATTTCTACCTTACGTTTATCGCTAACCGTTACTTGTAACGCGTAACCGAAATTTCTCCCTACCGTGCCATAAGAAGTTAACTTCAAAACGCCGATAATTATTTCAATTGGTGGTAACTCTGAAAATAAAGTGAATTTTTCAAAAATTCTAGTTGAGCCTCTGAACAGAGGTCTGAGCTATATACAGGCAAAATATTATTCTAATAGAAGCATTTTTTCACAAAAAGGAGAACATTTGGAAAAAAGATTACTCTAAGTTAATTTTTTTGCCAAAATATTATATTTAAATAAATTTTTTTTTTGTCAAAATGTCCTTAAATCAATTTTATGCATGTATTCTAATCTGAGTGACACTAAATATGAAAATTATCGATTTATGCGCTTTTTTAAAAATCACGCTTCCGAACGTAGTCGGATACCTTAAGTAATATATATTTTTATTTTTTTACTTTTTAGTTTGATTCACTATAAAAGAGTGTTTTTTTAGTTTGTTTTTAAACTATAATTTATTTTATAATTATTTTTACTATACACGATAAAAATCACAATTCCAGCGAATAATTTAATTAAGAGAAAATATACTTACCTACTTTCAAGGACTTTTCAATTTTTCTTTGATTTTCTGAGAAAAAATCCAATATAACTAATGAAATGCACCAAATCTGCGTGCCCTTAATAAAGGACATAAAGCATGTTCATAGAAAATATTTTTGACCAAAAGTGGTCGCGCAGGGAACTCGATCAAAACTAGTAACTTGATTGTAAATAAAAACGTTTGCTACTGCCCCCCAAAAAGAGTGCGAAATGTGATAAATTCATTTTAGTTCCCATTAAGACTGTCTTATTGGAGAATACTCTGTCAAGGTCATTGGTAACAAATAAACAGTTTTCCAAGAATTAACGATTTCGTGAACATCAGATGACTCCGCGCATCGCGCGACCGATCCCGTGTTAAAAGTGTGTTCAATAAAACATATGGATATTAGTTCTAAAAAAGAATTGCGCAAAAAGTTTTCCGTTATGCATTATAAGTTGACCAAATAATCCTTCAAAGTACTCAATATGCTTATCCATGTATCATATAACTCATTCACATGGAAAAAAAGCAACAGAAAAATATTATTTACAACTTTCCTAAAAGAAAAACAGATGGAGTGAAACATACCAGTAAATTTGAAGGTCAAATATATGATAGTCAAAAGAGTAGTATTTTAGAGGGTTAAAAGAAACGTAATAAAAAAAACTCTCATTGAGTGATTGCAGTAAAGAAAACAAAATGTCTTTTTTTATTTGGTTATAGGATCAAAGAGAGCTAATGAGCGTTTGAAGTGGAATGTTTTATTTTTGATGATCACCAGATGATATGTATAAATTATATCAGTGTAAATGTACATTTCTTATTAAGTCAGAAAGCATTTTGTTTTTCTTCATTCCAAAAAATTATTTTTTAAACATTTTATTTTCAATATGCTTGCACCCCCTTCGCAGGAATACCGTGACCCCCCAGGGGGAGCGCCCCACAGTTTGAGAAACACTGCCGTAATAAATGTTTGGAAAGGGCATTTCCTTTTCTGTTAAATTGTCGGACATTTCGTTTTGAAAAAAGTAAAGAAAAATTGTTGTCACAGTTATCTGCAACTCGATTGAGGAGTCAGTGCGTTGAGAAGGAAATGTTTTTGTAATTGTTTTGAATATTAATCGAAGGAGTTGTCTTCGTAGGAATGTTTTGGCTCTACCTTACGCACAAAATCAGTTCATCCTCGCACAAAAATCAGAGCAATAATCTTAGAATTTAGGCATTATGCAATTCTTTTGAAATTTTAAATAAAAAGTAAGGATTATCCAAAGGCTAAGAATTTAACTTTTTTTTGTACAAAAGTCGAAAAAAATTAAGAAGCCCAGTATTTTGTCATTACTCGCAAAAGAAACAATTCAGTACAAAGAATAATAATATAATCCTTTTATGTAAACAAGTTTACCGAGATACATGAAGCTCCTTGGCAAATTAAAAATGTTTGTAGTCATAATATTTTGTCTTTGATACCAGCTTATTGTTTGTACTTTACTATCAAGTATTCTAAAATTCAAAAGCATTTCCTCTTTTTTACAAATGAAAACAATTTATTACTGTTGAAAAAAATATAATCTTAAATTTCTTATGTGTATTTAAAGAATTTATTTTTAGGAACACGTAGGTAAATTGATAAATTATTAATATTTCATTTGCGAGTTCCATTAGGAACAAAGTAATAAGACGGACCCCGTAATTTAAATGACGATCAAGTAACGAGAACGATAGCCGAGCTAGAGCCCTCACTTCTAATTTCCACATCATGACAACGTAAGGATTTTGACTTAATGCGTATCAGCTCTGTTACATGATGGAACCCCTAATTGTGATTATTTTTCAATAAAAAAACATGAAGGGACTACAATGTGGCACTATTTAACATGTGCCAACATTTACAGCCTTAGAATATTCACATTTTATAGCATAATGCGAAACACCTACCTGCTGTTCATCTCATTTATTTGCCACAGTAAATGTTTTATCATAATTTTCAGTATATATAGGAAGAACTAGGTCAAAGGAAAATATAATTTTAATTTTTGAAAAATACTTGTAAATAAAATTTAGACTTATTCTAAGGATTCGTTAAGTATTATGAATTCTAATATATCAAAACAGAATGGATTAAGAGTACCATGTATTCTGCAAATATATTCTAAAAGAGAAAAACAATTATAAAATCATTAACAGTGCAGTTTCCTAAGAATCACAGTTGATTTTTGACGATGTCCATTGGAATACATATGTTGCAAATACGTACATCAACTTTTAAACGAAACACATATTTGACGTCATTTTCTTCTTGATTGAAGCCGTATGCAAGTGTCTCAAAGTAGATGTTTTCATTTAAAAAAGATACAGCTTCAAAGTTTTCAACTATTTTAGAATAATTCTTTAACGATCTAAGAAAATCTAAATTTTACATTATGACATAAAGCACACAATCACACATTCTCCATTTTCTTTTCTTTTATATTATTGATTATACATTATTATAATTAATTAAAAATTACATTATTTTTGACACCTGCGTAAATTAAGTTTGTGTAACAAATTCCTGCATTTAATAGAATGAAAAATGAATTTATAATAATTTACATATTTTAATGCATTTACTGAAAATGAAAATATAAATAAGTTTTACTTAACAAAATTTAATTAATTTTATCTAAGTTTATTGTACCTTTAATTAAAATGAAATAAGTGCTTCTTTTTTTTTACCCAATAACACCAATTTTTTTAGAATTTAAATGGATAGGCTGGTTAAAGAAATGTATAGAACAAAATACTCAAAGACTTACATTTTTGAAAAACTTTTTTTCTTAATTAATGAATAATTTTGTATTTGTGTCAGAAAATATTTAAAAAAAAAAGAACTATCGTGTAATTATGAAAAAATTTAAAAATTAATTACTGAATCTAATTGTAAAGATGGAACTATATTTATTGAAAATTCGATAGAGAGTTTTCTCAACCGGTATAGAAACTAAATGTGACTATAGTTGGAAATAGATTCGAAAAATAAAAGAATATTCTATATTTATCATCTAGTTATTAGCCGTCATGTAGAAGTATTGCTACACGTTAAATCTATTGAGGCTCAAACGTCTTCTCATTGGTGTGGAAGTTAAGACCGGGGTGCCAGCTCAGGTGTCGTCCTCGTCACTTGATCATGGCTCAAAATTACGAGGTCCGTCGCCAAAAGTCCTCATGTGGCTGAACAGAGCGACATTAATTGTCACTCTCTCTCTCCAGTTATTGAGATTTTCATCGATTTGCAATTCTATAAACGATTTTAGAATATCTCTATGCAAAGCTAATAATTTATAATATAATAATGGTATCTGTTTGCATTATAATCATTTGCTCATACTAAAGGGGAAAAATGTTTATTCCTTAATATGTGTTCTTTGTACATTAAATTGTGTACTTTCAACTGCTTTTTCTCATTTGAACATTTATATTTTGTAATCAAATATTATTCCTTAACTCAGTAGCGCAACAGCCGATGAGAGCCAAGACCTGCTGTGCCCCCCTCAGTATACGTGACCTTGGTCGCTGAGTTGCGGGAGCAGATGCTTCAGTCATGTGGTCAGTATGACGCGAAACTCCCAGTGTTTAGTTCACAAGCAAGTATGGCACTCATTTATCGACCCACTGAAAGGATGAAAGGCTGAGTCAACCATGCCCAGCCCGGGGTTTGAAACTCGCACCTGTGGTGTGGAAGCGTGATGCACTATTACTCAGCTTCAATATTATTCCTAAAAAAATATTTTTTTCTGTGTGTATGTGTGATCAGCTTATACTTTTTATCAACATTTAACATCTTTAAAATGTTTTACTTTGAGTGCGATTCAACGAGTTTGAAAACTAACATTTTGTTCAAAATCTGTATGTCTCATCCATAAAATTTATAAAGTTTTGACTACATTTTATAGCATTAAAATCAATGTTAATACTTATATAAAAAAATTTATCTTAATATTATCGTTTTCTATTACAAAGTGGTAAATGTTTAGACAGTCTTTAAAATCTTAAGAATAAGTAAAGTGTTTATTATCAGTTATAATTTCTTTTTTTTTTTGTCATATAAAGAAATTTTCGAATCTTTAAACAAATTTCCCTAAATCCAACAAATTTTAATTTTTAAAAGCCTGAAACTCAATGTCAGCATCTCTTTTGTTTTCCAATTAGGTTGTATTAAGATGACTTAATGCCAAGAAATAACTTTCGCATTTGAAATAATCCAAGCAAACAAGCAGGCGTTATTGCATATTAGAGATCATTAATTCCGTACAATCTCACCCGCCACTCCAAAAAAATTTATTACCACAGTTACTAATAAAACTTGTATTTTATTGAAAACTTTATGTACATTCCATGATCATACTTTAATTTCAAATATTTTTCCTCAGTTCCTTATGTATATATAAAAAAGCTAATTTTTAAAAAATAGCGCTTAAAATCCGAATCATGTTTGAGCAAGGAAATTATCTGAAAAGAGAGAAAAATACAAGTGCAGCTCTGTAAAAGAGCCGCGGTTAATTGTCCCCACAGGTGGGGAGAGGGAAGAGCAGGAACAGGAATGACGTCACTTCTAGGGGAGAGAGAGATGATTGAATTCGTTTTCGATTTTTGACCACGACCTTGAACTGAGTGGGGAAGAAGCAAAGCTAAACAGTAGTATTGAAATTGAGGCACCACAAATTCTAATGTTTCCGTGTTATTTAGCAACCAATATGACAATTAGTCAACAATGTATTATATTCTAATTTTAAACTATGTTTTAGATTGTCTCATTTCAAAACTATTTATCAAAATAACTAATGTACTCGTGTATGTGATCAGTTGTATTAAAAGGGTTTTAAAAAAATAATGCAGTTTTTGCATTGAATTTACCAAATTTGTTAAAAGTCATGTGTTTTACAAGTCCCAATTTCATTTAGGTTATCCTCTTTTTGTATGATATTTGGTTATTTACACGCTTCTTTAAAAGTATATATATATATATATATATTATTATTATTATTATTGTTATTTATGAAATCAAATGGCCTTTTATTTCAGCAAAAAATCTACAGTTGCAATTTGATAAAAAATATCTGTGTCATCACCCATTTTGCGATATTCAATGCTTCACCATAATCTCACACACTTTGCGTGATTAAATTTTTATACGTCATGAACTAGGATTGGCACAATTTACTGTATTTAACATTAAATGAAAAATAATTGATTTACACTAGAGGACTGTGAATATTATCTTTGACTCAAAAGTAATTTTTTTCCCACTTCAGAATTTATCAAAAAGAACACGGAAGAATAACAAATAGAAGTAATACTATTAAATGGTTGAATAAATAAACTTTTTCAGAGTAAATGCATGTTTTGAAGATTTAAGAAGCAGAAAAAATAAGATTATCATCCTTACCCCCCCCCAGACACTAATCAATAAGAATCCCGCTTTTATGACTATAAAAAGTTTGGGAGGAAGGGGAGGGTTGGAACTCAAAAATTAAATTAAACAGGAATTTAAGTATATAGGTAAACGTGTCTTTTAAAATTTTAGGGACATTCTTAGAAATAAATTTTATTTTTATAATTAGATACATTTCTATGGATAAACTCTATTTAAATTATTTAAAATTAGCAAGGGTGTAAAATGACGGCCAGAAAATCTAGTAAAAAATTCTAATCACTTTTTCTTAAAAAAAATTAAAACATCCTTTGTATACTTAAATTAATATAAATTTAGAAGTGCTCTTTTTTAGTAATTTGTAAATAATTGGCCGTATAATTTTTAACATAGTAGAGAAATGCATCCCTTGTATTTGTATTTAAAATAATTTACCGTAAAGAAACAGTTGAGTCAAATTGTGGTTTCTATTATTGCTAAGGTAAAAAATATTTCAATAAACCTTTTCGTTCATTTTATAGGCATTTAAATAAGGGAATTTATTTTTAATTCGGAGTTTAATATAGTTATTTTAGAAGAGGAAAGCATAAGAAGTATCCTATGGTTTCTTACGGAACCAGAATGCTGGCATTTTAAGTTTGTGATTTTCGAAATTTCTCTTTATAAGAAAACTTTTTGCGTGTAAATTAAGCATAGCATGTAGAGAGAATTTAGACTCTTCATACCATTTAATTAAAAACTATAACACAGGCAGTATGTAATTTAATTTTTGTCTTGTTCGAACTCTAATTTCATTAGGTACAAAAAAAGAATTGCTTTCACAAATATGTATTTATATATGAATAATTACTTTTAGCAGTAACACGTAATTGAAATCCACTTTTTCATTAATTTATTTGGCATAAATTTAGTCGAGATTATACATTATATGTGTAGATATATGATTATACCATGGAAGGATATACACTGGTGTGCAAAAATTAAGGACGAGACGGTTTTTTCAATATAACTTTGTACAAAAGCTTTCCAAATCAACACATTTAATACCGTAAGATCCCCAATACGTAAGGACATGTGTAATGTAAGCAACACTTACTAAAAGAGAAATCAGAGGAATAAAAAGAAGCTTGATTGAAAAAGTAGCATGGAGCGCAATGCGACTGAAGGCCGAAACATCCCTGTGATGGGTGTCCAGCAAGAAACATCCGGTCTTTAGTAGGGGATATGATCTCCCCTGACTGCTAGGCAGGTTTCACAGCGTCTGCCCATGCTGAGAATGAGGGTGTCAATGAGTTGTTGAGGCATTGCTGCCCATTCGTCTTGCAGCGCCAATCGAAGCTCCCGAATCGTTACTGGTGGTAAGGTACGAGCTGCCAAGCGTCTGCCTAGAAAATACCATACATGCTCGATGGGATTGAGATCCGGAGATCGTGCCGGCCAATCCATACGTTCAATATCCTCACTCTCTAAGAGCTGTTTGGCAGCTACTGTGCGATGACATGGTGCATTGTCGTCCATGAAAAGGAACTGCAGACCCATAGCGCCTCTAAAAAAGACGCACATATGGAAGAAGAATCTCGTTACAATAACGGGTCCCGTTGACTGAACCTGCGTCGAAGATGTGAAGGTCTGTACGACTACCAAGCATGATGCCTCCCCAAATGAGAACACCGCGACCTCCATACCTGTCCCTTTCAATGATGTTCGAGGGATGATTGCGGCTTCCCCGCTCTCTCCAGATGAGTATGCGATGAGAATCGCTACTCAAACTGAATCTGCTCTCATCTGTAAAGAGTACTCGTCCCCATTCATTGTCTCTCCAATTCCGGTGTTTCCGGCACCACAGAGAACGTCTTCTCCGATGGGTAGGTGTTAAAGGTACACACCGTACAGGGCGTCGTGCAAACAGACCACCACCGTGCAGTCTTCTGGCCACGGTAAAACGCGATATCGGTCGTCCAGTCGCCTGTGTCGTGTGTCTAGCGATTTCTCCCGCTGTCTGTCGCTTGTTTCTTCTGGCCTGTAAGACAATGTACCGGACATCTGCGGGTGTGGTTTCTCGTGGACGACCACTACTGAACCCCCGGATAGCTGTTCCTGTAGTTTGAAATTGTCTCCAAAGTCATGAAACGATGCTGTGAGCAATTCCGAACTCTGCAGCCACACTTCTCACACTGTGACCTTCCTCCAACTTCCCAATGATTCGACCTCGGGTAAAAGCATCCAGATGTCGTCTAACAGATTGATTATTCGCCATTTCTCGCTGAGGCAGCAACTCGGTGTGATTTTAACTGCTATACGGCGTGCAATCTCTTTGCCAGAAATACTGATCTTACACCGACAACATGCTTTATACTACTCAGACACTCCCCCATTACGTCTACCTGCATATCTGCGCATGTGCTACCGTACATCACCTTACTTAATCTCCTGATTGGTCTTTCTGTCCGCTCTGCCTCTTCGTTCAGCTGATATGCTAATTTTTCGACTTCGTCCTTAATTTTTGCACACCAGTGTATACTAATTTCCGTTTGAAAATGAGTTTAATTTATAATCTGATCTAGCTTTCAAGTATGAGAAAAAAATTGTTTCTAGTTAATTTTGGAAGTCTGCTTTTTCATTTTTACAGAGAGAGAGAGTTTGATATAAAGTGATAAAATATTAAGCTTTTAAAAATTTTCCGTTTATATTAAACAAAAATACCAGAGAAACTCGATTCATTGTCAGAGTGAAAACCATAGCTTCCGGTCAATCCGTCATTCGACTTGTATCATTATGAATATATATACATATTGAATTGTTATTAATAAAATAAGTATTTAGGATTAAGTAACGATTAAAATGTAATTTGATGACCCACAGAATGAAGGAAACAAATAACTGATTTAATAAAATTATATCAATGAATATTCAGGGCACAAGTGCATCTAAAATTATAAACCTTATATTTTGTAGAATAGAAAACTAAATACGAAAATCAGCTTTTCAAATCAATTTAGTAAACGCTTTTTATTCTCTATCAAAAAACTTACCTTTTCAATTTATAGTAATAACATTTGTACAAAATCCGACTAAATCACTTATTGGTTATATTTAAAATACTTATTCGTAACATCTACAAAATGTACAACAGAGGAACTGCTTCTTTTTTGAATTTCCGTGCCATGAGTAATCGTATTATCTAAAAATTAATCCAGTATCGTTTCGTTAAAAACCCGGAGCTTCAAAAAAACAATCAAACAATAATGTAAGCGTTTTCTGCTCGTAATCGTATTACTTACCACAGCAATTACATAATTCAAAAAATAATAAAGAAATAAATTATTTAATTTCATTTAAAATAAATTTGTTCCATGTATTTAAACTTGCTATTTCGAAAGATGGTTATATATTTTTTATGCTTTCGATAAGAATACAGCTTTCACCGTGTGAACAGGTCCACGTCTAATGCGAAAATGAATGATTGGCATCGTATTCAAAGCAAGCGCCGATATTAGCGAGAAATTTGCTTAGCTCTGTAACTCTGCACACTGTCTTCCCCCGTTTCCTTCCCCTCTCCCTTTCTGAAAAAGTGCTCTTTATTTAACGACTTTCCTCTCTTCCGGCTCCTACTGCAAAAATGGCTGTTTCCAGTGATACATAATTTCTTTTATTGTTTCTTGATTTTTTTTACTTACATTGTTAACTTGAGTGCTGCAAAGAAAATGGCAAATTTTCCCCCCTTTCAATGTAAGTCAAAATCTGGCAATTTTGAAACATTGTTTATATCCTTCAAATTCTTACTGTAAAGTACTTTTCTGTTTATTAATGTGAAGTGAGAGTTTGTTATCGTACATCCAATACGAAAGGGTGAGTTAATGTTTTTTCAGTACTAAAGCTTTAAACACAGTCTTTTGAATTTCCAACTACAAAAAAATGGCCATTTTATGGTCAGACAAGAATATTCTGTTTGTTCATGCTGGGAAACAGTTTTCACTGTCGGCTACAAATAACAGCATTTGGCATTATCTTCGGTTGGATCCTAATATAGCCCACCCCCTGCTTTTGTGCTTCTTTTGTCACCAAGTTGGGCGATAAGTTCGCCAAGCTAACAACCCTTCTTTTAATTCTTTAAAATAAGAGACCGTTATTTATGACCGTTAGGTATCGGCAATTAGTAATTTCCGTTAATTTCATTAGCTTCAGCAACCCTACTAACTATGTATGAGTGGTAAAAACCGTTACCATTTATTCGACGCTTTGGGATAAGGCTCATTTGCAGTTATATGATCAGCTTCAGTGTTATTTAAATTTTAAAAAATAGTCTACATGTACGAAAACATTCTTTCACAACCGCACACCACATCTATCATACTATATCTTCCCTACAGCAGGAAATATTTGTGTATACTGAAAAATTTAATACAGGATACATTTCCAAGTGTTAAATTTGTTTTTAAAATTTGGTATGAATACATTGTGGAACTGTCGGTTAACTTCACTGAACAAAATTGTTTTAAGTGTACTGTTTTGAAAGACAAGATTAATTAGGGAGAACTTTTCTCACAATAGAATTTGTAATGACTGAATTGTGTGAAAATGTAGTTATCGATGTGTGACATTTTTCCTTGTAATAAAAGAAACAGAAAGATAAGAAATTTAACTTGAGTAGAAAATGGTTAGAAGTACTGTCATGCGCATTTGAAGAAGTATAACCCCCATTAAAATTAAAAATTATTGACTGAATGTGTGTTATGTCCATCACAAATGCCGATGTAGAAAAGGAATTTTTATTTAATACAAGAAGTTCGAAAAAGAGAACACTAGGAAGGAAAATTTAAATTTTTTCCGAAAAATATTCAGTTAACATAAAAATATCATTTATATGATTTAAATTTAAATAAATTAAAAGTATTTAAATCATTTTTTATGTTATTCTAAATTAAAAATATAATTGAATAGAGAAAGATCTGTTTTATTTCATAAATATGCACAATTTATTGTCTTGATGTTTAAAAAAAAAGATAGGGCCTTTACTCTTTTTACCTCATAATTTTTTTAGAAAACGGGAAAGTGAGCGCGTTTTCTTACTCTCATATTCAAAAATGAATACAGGATGCGTTTTTCTGGTTCAAATCGCAATCCCAAATTTTTTTTTTAATTTTTAAAAAATGACAGAAAAATAAATTTTGTTTGATGAAAATATAACTATTTTTTTCAGCTTTTAACACGCCATTTATTTCATGTTTTTTTACCCTGCATTTTGTTTTAATTTTACTGTGACTGAATCTATGGGGAAAATGACAAAGTAGAACTACGGTTTTCATATAAGATTGCCCAAGGCAACTTAACAGCTAGCTGTAAACGATTGCTATCCTGGTTCTCACTGAACAAAGACGCTGAACCAAGTCATAAAATTGTCCCCTTTCGACCACCCAAGTTTTAAAAAGGGGAAAGAATTGAAGTCTGTTGCATTTTTGAAGGGAATAGCAAAATAAGAGTAAATAGCTTTCGAAATAACTTTTCAGGAGGAAGGTATCCACTTAGAGGGTTAAAGGAGTTTTAACATTAACTATTTTCCACCATGTACAAATTAAAGAAATAAAAATTGATGTTTCATAACTAATTAAATTATATTGCTCTCCTAATAGTTGAAGCCCCTGAATAACAATTATTAAATATCTTAAGCACAAGTTTCACATTTTGTTTTTCAAGATTTGTAGGACATAAAGCCTTCAAAGTTAAACCTTAAGCAAACTTTACTAAATTATTACTTTCTATGTCATATAGCTGTTTAAGTGTAGAGAAATTTGCTTCTAATAATGGAAACTTATTATGATCTTCAAAATCTGGAAAATAAAAACATTGACCTGCATTTTTTTGATTAATCCAACTGTTACGAATGCATCTAAAAATGTACACTGAATGAATAACAAAAAATAAAGGATTGGAAGAATCAGAAGGATATGGATATACAATGCTCAATTTCGGAGGAACAGAAAAATTTGACATATTGCTTTTCGATTTATAGAATTACTGCCAGAAACTACACCTATAAATTTGAATCCTATACCATCAAGCTATACAACAGTTTTTTTAACAACAGCAAACAATTTTTCTCCATCGATTTTTTTCACTGGCATTATATGTACTACTGCTTTAAGAGGAGAAAGAAGACTTTGAATCATTAACACATATGCTGAAGTAGCAGCTTGTTCCCTGTTATGTGCCATCCCTAGAATATAACCCCGTTTAAAATCTAAATATGGGCTTTAAATGGATTTCGTCAAGCATCAGTATGACAGATTTGTCAACAGATTTTAGGATAGATTTAGGATTTAGATTTTTTTTTCATGTATACTAGAAAGTTTTCATTTGATTGTTCTGTTTGAGGGTTAGTTTTTAAGGATGTACAAATTTTGCCCAAAGTTCTGAGATGGGGAATATTGAGATATCCTGAATTTCTGAAAAATTTATAGGCATGAGGTGATATGGATTGTAATATACAAAAAAAAACCCCATCATTTCAGAGGAATATATAAAAGAAAGCTTGTTACTAGTTAAAAACTTGAGTTGGTCAATTAAGAAATGGAGTGCCATTTTTTATCATTATCTAAATTTGAAAACATACTTCTAAAAGATTAACAATAAAACCAAATGCAGTAGGAAAATCATGGGAGCTTTTCATTTCTATTCTGAGAGCCAGTTCGTGTAATATTTCATTTACAACAATAGTATTATTAACTTTTACAGGAAATTTGTACTTACCAAGTTGATCTATCTTTGTTTGACCTATGTGAATTGTTAAATGTGTCTTTATTTATAATCACTGATGCTTTAATAACAGGAGATATTATTGTGTATAGCATCATACTTATTACTAGATCCTTTTTAAAAATGACAGTCCATATGTCCTGAAGCTTCTCTGCATTTAAACACTCAACACTCTACTAATTCTGGAAATGATGTAAATGATTTCTTTTTTTCGAATTCTCCCTAGGAAATAATGCTTGCTTGGATTCAGCGTTGTAAGTGTTCATTTTCTAATCTTTGCAGTCTCTGCTCAGGACATTCACGAGCAGGATTTCCAGTTAGAAAGATATGTGGGGAAATCTGTAAAAATAGTTGGCACAGCAAAATTTTGTAGTCTGAAACCCTTTAAGGACACTCATATCTTCTCTCCAGTCTTTTCATTGTAAGCTTTGGTGTATCTTCATATTGCATCATCCGAAATGTGTAATTCACAAACCTAGAATAAAATTTTATATATATATATATATATATATATATATATATATATATATATATATATATATATATATATATATATATATATTGTTTTGCATCAACAAAAAATATTTGTTAGAATTAACAAAAATTTCTCTGATAATTTGATTTTTTTAAATGAAGTTAACGAATTGTGAGGTTAACGCTGAGTCATGTTTATCTGTTTTCAGCTTTATTTTTTCTTACTTTTAAAGTCATCCTAACAGTTCAAAAATCAGTTAGTTTTCTTGTTGTTGTTGTTCTGAATGTGTTTTGCATTTTGTATCTCACATCATATTAATATACAAAATATACAATAAATGGTTGCTTATGTCCATATTTACAATGACTACGAGCTATATATCATAATGGGTTTTCTTTGCTAACAAACTATTAATACTTAAGGTACTTTCGTTAATTCTACGAAAAGGTATTTGGTATAAATGACACAAAAATAAAGCAGCAATAGCAAAAACACTAGACAGTTTTTGTCTCATTAACAATGCTTGTTTGGGCTCATTTTTAAAAACATAAATTTTATTAAGGCTACAAAATATTTATTTCCTAAACAAAACACCTTTATCATTATAGATAAATAAAAATGAATTGTCAATGTTTAAATAACTCACATGAAGAAAAAGAAATGAGTACATTTTCAAAGGTCTTATCGAACAACCTATTAAAGTTATTTGTAGACTTTTAAAATAAAGATATTATTACAATTTCCATAAATAGAATAAAATTAAAAACTTACTTTCGAATACTTTGATGGAGCAAAATCTTTTCTTGAAATGGCTTGTATCCATTTATTTCGAAGAAAGTCCTCCTTTGGGAATCCAAACATTGGTCGTGTCCCAGTATTTTATAATTGCTATTGCAATTCGGTTCAACTCATTTTTTATGGTTTTATCCAAAATCGTCACATATAAATTGAAAATCTGCAATAAAAATGTAGAAGGCTGCGAACTGTACAGGAGCAACAATCAAAATGGCGTAGGCGAGTAAAGTGAACTTCAAATCAGGCAGGATTTCTATACCTACTATATGTGACGTCACAAGCCTCTCTCATTTTAGTAGCCAAGCCTTGAATCTAGGAGGTGTTGGCTGGAGGCGGTTGCGTTGAGTTCTTGGGAGATTTTGAAGGTATAATGAGAAAAAATTTAATGTGGTGGGGTCTGGGATTGTTTGGGTTATTGATTTAATAAGAGGAAAATTCTTACTGTAAAGTACTTTTCTGTTTATTAATATGAAGTGAGAATTTGGTTTTGTACATCCAATACTATAGGGTAAGTTTATGTTTTTTTAGTACTAAGGCTTTAAACACAGGCTTTTGAATTTCCAACAACAAAAAAATTACCATTTTATGGTCAAACAAGAATATTCTGTTTGTTCATGCCGGGAAACAGTTTTTACTGTCGACTACAAATAACAGCATTTGGCAATATCTTCTGGTACAACTAACTTTTCTTTCCATGTGTTCGATTAAGTACATTAATTTTTCTTCTGCTTATATATAATTTTTATTTATAGGATTTATATTTAGCTTTTGTTTTTAGTATTTAATGGTTGGAAAATTTTAGGAATATATTTTTGTCACTTTGGTAAAGATTAGAGAAAAATTTCTGCCATTGATTTTAATGTTCCACTTTCAGAAAATATGGAAAACTCCGCATTTTGATGTGGGGAAATTTTTTTGGTGATTTAATGTTCACCAAGAAGCTTGGTGACCTTTGAGACAAGCTTTTACTATAAAGCAGTAGTCTTCAAAATTTTTCAACTCAAGGAACCCCTTAAATTTCTAGGTGTTTTCTTGGAACTCCTAGAACTAGAAAATGTTTTTGAGGAACCTCATTCCACCCACATACTTAAAAGGAATATGTCTCAAAGTATTATTTAAAATAAATCAACCTGTTATAGGTACTTTATGTAAAGCAGTTAAGAAAAAAGTATTGTATTTCTAAAAAAATTAATCTAATTTTATAATATAATATACTCATTACTAATATTAATTTGTGATCCCAGTGTCACCTACCCAAGCATTATGTTTAGTAACTGAGATATGAGCTTGTTTTGTTTCACACAAAATGTCAAAGTCTCGGTCGATTGAGATTAAATGCAATCGCATTACATATTCCGAGTTTAATTTGTTTTTGTAGCCACTTACGTTGAAAAATATATTTCACTTAAATACAATTTTTTAAATGGCATTAAACTGTTAATAGCTGTATGAGAAATACTGTGTATTTTGCATGAGTTTGGGACGTAAATTTTGGAAGCTGTTCTTGCTTAAATTTAGATTTTAACTTTGAATCTGTTGACATGCTGATAAGTTCAGCAACTTATTAACATGTGCCTCTTCTCCATTATAGATGTTTTTTTTCTCCCACATATACAATATGGTGCATTTTCCATTAAAAAACCATTAGTTTTACAAGACATTATGCTAATGAGTATAAAATTATCTCATGGAGTGAAGATAGTAAACAATAGAAGATTCACAATCTAGTAGGAAGTATATATATATAAAATTAAAATGCACACACATGTTAATATTCTTTTATTATAAAAAATAAAAGTTTAAAAAGTGTTGCAAGATAAAGTTATTATACATAAATATAATTTTCAGTTTTAAAGAATAGGATGAAATTTAGATACTTGTAATTATACAAATTTCATAGAAAAGGAGAATTCACATTTTGCATACATATTTATACGTTTCTTTTTGATTATATTATTATGAATTTTGGAACCCCTGGGTAAGCCTTTTGGAACCCTAGGATTCCAAGAAACACAGTTTGAAGACCACTGCTATAAAGGAACCCAGAACATTTACAATTTCCATGATTCACAATTTTTTTGGTACACATTCTTGTAATGTCACCATAGACAAATTTGTGCCATACGATTCATGCCCCCTTTCACCAATATTGTGACCAATTTTTTTTAAATAAAACACAAAGGACAATATTTGCTTTTTCTTTTACACACATGATATCGGGGTGTTATTCATAATGTGAAAATTTAGCTGTGATGTCCTTAAAACATAATTACCCAAATTCTTATACATAGTTTTAGAAAAAAATAATTTGCAAAGGCTTCTGAAAAAAGTGTCATTTACTAAGAGACTTTTATTACCCAATGCAGAATCCTTATAAAATGAAAAAAAATCGGTAGGCTTAAAACATATATTGTGCAATACGTGAGGGAAATGAGGCTCTGTTACTTATTTGTGTGGAGAATCTTTAAACCTCCAAGTGTTAACTCAAAACTTTTAAACTTTAAAATATGTTATAAATAAAAAAGTATTTTTTTCTGAAAATTTTTAAATGGGAGAAAGTGAATGCTGAAAATAGTTCTTCGGAAAATTTTGTGTTTGTGTTGTGGAATTATTTTCACCTAAACTAATAAATGCTTGTTAACTTTTGATTTTAATTTAACAATCAGTGCATTATTACAAAATTTTTAGTCAATTTTATTTGCATGACAAGTATTTTTGATACTTGCATATTATTGTAACTTTAATCAAAGAGCATGGTTACATGTACAACTCATCCAAAATCAATTTTGTCAATTTGGAGGGGTTTTTTGAATATTAACATTAATACTATAATAATAAGCACCATATTTTTTGCAATTAATTTCATCTTTTAGGTTTTTAATAAAATTTAAGATTATTTATTTTTTTTGTAGAAAAGAAACAGCAGTGTTCAATATTTGTTCATAAACTTTTTGTTCAAAGTAGATTATGTATATGTATTCTTTTTATGTAAATTTTCTCAGTTTTCACTGTTTTCGATGTTTCTATAAGTGTTTCTATATTAATCTTTAAACTGCTACAAATACCTAATTTTTTTTAAAAAAATCTATTGCACATAGTAGGACACATTAATATTATCCTTTTTTTTTCAAGGACTGTAGCATAACAATGCAGGTTTTGGGGAGGGAGATAAAAAACCCATCTATATATATAAAGCATACCTATAAAATTTCATCATTTTTACTGATTTTGATGTTTTTTCTCCATAAGTTTTTTCTATATTAATCTGCAAACTGCTTCAAATATCCCAATATCTTATTTGATAACTTTTTTTCTCATAGACCGCTTGCCATGTTCTCCAGTTCGGTGTGGACAACTTGTTACTGAATATTGAGTTTTTGCAAATTTATGAACTGAAATGTGTTTTTGACAGCAGGTCTAGAGCTACTTAAAGGGACGTGTTTAGATTTACACAAAAGTTTTTAACTTAATGATTTTCATAAATTTATTGGTGGCATCCTATGTATATGTATGATGAAAAACAGGTTTGTGCTCAAAATTTCATAAAACGCTAAAAAATTAATTTTTTAAGGAGAAAGCTTGAAATTTATGAAGTGATTTTAAAATGCTACCCTCCTCCTACAAAAATTGACGTACATATATGAAATTTCATTCACAAGTAGGGGAGACCTGTGTACAAAATGCCGTTTTTTTTTCAATACAAAAAAACAGAGCCAGTGGCCTCTTTAAAAATGTGAAACTGATATACATTCATCATTACACTAACTACCATCCAATAGGAGTTAATATAAGTAATTAAACTAATAAATTCTATGAAATAAAAGGTTTTTTAAAAAAAATTCAAAAATGGCCCTAGGTACAATGGTGTCATTATACCTAGGGCCAGCAGTTGCTGTATCTAGGACCTTTACCTTAAAATTAGGTTTTGCTCTTTAATTTAAAGAAAACCAATCTACACACATGAATTTAATAAAAGAATATGTATTAGCTAACATATTGATTTATCATGCAACTATTTCTTTTGAAATGCGCCAAATTTTTAACGAATTACACTTATTTTCATTTAACATTATTATTTAAAAAATTGGTTACAACAGTGAGCTGCTTACATTGTCGCTTTTAAGCACCAACAGATTTTGGTTTGGGGCAATTTTAACTCAATTATTCTGTTGTCAATTTCATAAGTTTCTTCTTTATCATAAAGAAACTTATTTGAACGAGCAATATTCTATAGAAATTTAACACCATGGTGTTCTTTCTGCCACTTAAAAAGGTTAAGTTTTTTTGCCTTGTATTTTTGTTAAACAAAAATCCCCCCCCCTTTTCAATAGTATCTCTTACATCAGCTACTGTAGAATTTGCACCATCAGTGGAATGAGAATCTTTAATATCTGATGATTCTTTGGATGAAATTGACTTAATTTCAAACTCAGGTTTTTTCAGAAGGGTTTTTTTCCCCCGCAGTTTTAATAGCATGATATTTTTGATTTCTTCCTTTTCTGGAGTGTCAGTCAAGATAGTACCCCTCCGTGGTTTTCGGCCACTTCTGTTGGATTTACTTCGAGAATTATGTTTATTAGAAATTATTTAGAATAATGCTTCTGTTTTTTTAATCATAAAGAATTTTTTTATTAAATGAATTCTTATGTTTGTGTAAACAAAATAATAATCCTGAATAATAACAATAATGGTAGCAAACATATTTCTTCTAAATCAAGTATATTGTTAAATTTCAGAAAATATATACTCTCCTCTCATTTAAATAACATCCAATTTTAATAAAAAAAACTTGACTAAATAAAAATGGTTCAGATAATTAAGGCCATTTTCCTCCTTATATTATAAAAAGGTTTTTTAATAAAATAGTAACAATGAATATTAATTGCAATTGTACCTAGGTACGAAGCAATCATGTGGCCCTAGGTACAAAACTTGGTAATTTCATACAAAATGTCTTCTGCATGAAAACCCAGATGGAGAAGGGATTTATCTAAAATCTAATTTAGTACTTAAAGTTACAAACAAAATTATGTACTAGAGTTCAAAGAAAAAATTTTGATTTATCTTTGTACAACAATGAAAAGAGATGAAGTGTAAAATTTTACTTTAGACCATGTAAAACTGTTTTTCATTTATAACTTTCATAGCTTTCTTTTGCAAAATTTCAAAATGAATGCCAAAGTAGGAATTGGTGTTGTCACTCACCCAACTGAGTTATAAAACTTAGAACTAAATATTATTCAAATAAAATGGTGGTAGGGGTACAAGGTCTCCCCTACGTCAAACTATGTATAACAAAAGTTGGTATGGGATTTGTGATAACATGATTGGGATTCCTACAATACTTCTTTTTATGAATGATTATTGAAAATTCATTAAAAAATGTGTAATTTCTAGCTTAAATTATTTTTTTAAAAATTGAGTATTGAGTTGATTAAAAAATGCTTACTAACTTTTGTTTCATGCACTATTAGTAAAGAGTGAAGAAAATTTCCAAGTATTATGCACAGCAGAATAAAAGCCTTAGCATTTTAAATGAAGACAAACTGGTTATTTTATATGTCGAAGATAATTCAGTTTAAAGTTTTCATTTGCCATTGGAATGTGAAAAAAAATACGTTTTCATAACTCTGCATTTTTTAAACTTAGAGCTTTTAAATTTTGTGAGTTTGTAGAAAAGTACATAAAAAGTAATTTAGACTAAAAAAAATTAGATATGATTTTTTGACTGATTTTTGTCAAATGAGTCGTACTATGTCCTCTTAATTTAAAACATTAAAATTTTTATTTGTGGTGAAATGCAATTTTAAAAGCATAAATGCTCAATAGTTTTAAGCATTTATTAATCTAATTAAAATTAATTACCTGTTGCCTAAAAAAATTTAAGCAAAAAAAAATTATAATTTTGGTGAGAAGAATGAACCGAATGCATTTTAACAATTTTTCAACATTTTACATCAGTTATATTGGGTTTAACCCTAGTTAGTAATTTCCAGTTTTTTTTTTTTTTTTTTTGGCGATTGCCAACTGTGCTAAAATTTCTTTTCAAGGGCAAAAGCAATTAAAAGCTTTTTCACATTTTTCCATAATTCGGGATAAATAACATGTATGTCTTTTTAAATCCAAAATTGCTCGTATCCCGTTCTAAGCTGTATGTAAAGATCTTCATTAGAGTCTCTATTCCAATAAGTTCCTCTTGTAAATATGGCATTATTTTTTCAATGTGGTCATACGAATTGCCTCCTGTAATGTTTCCTTGGTCAAAACCTTGTCAAATTGAATTTTAAAACATGAATCAGGGGCATATAAATAGTGAATGTAGTTTGGAATGTTATGTTCCTGGCAGATTATCTGTGACAAATGGAGAAACTGGGGAAATTCACAACTTCCAATATAATACTCATTTAGCTTAATTCTGGCAAGAAATGGTGAAATGATGGTCCTTGGTTTAATACTGCTTAGACCGTTGCCTAACTTTAATCTCATTAAAGTTAGTTAGTAAATCTGTTCGATAGATTAAAATTTAGTTTCCACTTGATTAATTTTTTTCTAAAAAATTTTGGATCTTTAACATCACCAAGCTCTCAAGCAGTCATCAAAAGTGCAAAAAAAAAAAAAAAAAAAACAAATAGAATTATTTCAAGAGCAGTGTACTTTAGTGTGACGGAATTAATAATGAAAGTCCTCATCATTTTTCTGCACATAATAGTGCAAATAACCATGTATTCAATTGATTGCCTTGCATTCAGTTTATTACTTTGTTGCTTAATTGAAGAGATACATTCAATCTACCATTCATATTTTTAACAACTAAATGATGTCATTGGATGATGTACTGTATCTCTAATGTATACATTGCTAATGTGATTAACATTGGTAAAGCTGTGCTATTTTAGCAAATGTTCCAGTCAAAACATTGATAATAAGGTTTGGCACAATGGGAAAAAGTTTCCTGTGATTATTTTCAAAAATACTGAAGTTTTTAAATATTCAAATCAAATTTCAAAATTTTTTCTGAAAATCCTTTAAAAAAGCTATATGTAATTCAAATATTTTAAATCACAGGGTCTAGAATAATGAAGCTTGCACTTTTTTAGGATGTTTCCTCGATTAATCACGAAACTGTTATATCCAGCTAAATTTTTTTACTTAATAATTATAACGAATAAGCTTTTGCTTTTACATGTTCTACACTATATTGAATACATTATTTTTTCTTTTACAGAATGATGTTACTCTGGACAAGAAAGCATGACTCATTTTCTTCATTGCAGATTTTAAATAGAAATTGTTGTTGACACATCTAGAAAAAAAACTTGCACATTTGAAATTATTAAATTGCTTTCACTCAAGGGAACTCAAGTCATCATTTACATGTTCATGATACTGGAAAGCATGATGTTTGTGAAATGTGCAACAAAGGGTTTCTCAAAAACATAAATTGATATCACATTTATGGATTCATACCAAAGAAAAGCCTATTTTTGTGAAATGTGCAACTAAAGTTTTTCTAGAAGTGGTGAATACATTTACGTATTCATACAAAGGAAAAGCCTTATAATTGTGAAATGTGCAACAGAGGTTATACTAAAGCTAGTAGTTTAAGGGAACATTTAAGGACTCATACAAATGAAAAGCTTCATGATTGTGAACTGTGTGGCAAGAGTTTTTCTCAAACTGGATGGTTAGAAGCACATTTAGTTACTCATACAAAGGAAAAGCCTAATGGTTGTGAATTTGCAACAAAGGTTTTTCTTTAACTGGTGATTTAAAAAAGACATTTATTGGTTCATACAAAGGAAAAGCCTTATGTTTGTGAAATGTGCAACAAGGGTTTTTCTTTAAGTGGTGATTTAAAAAGACATTTATTGGTTCATACAAAGGAAAAGCCTTATGTTTGTGAAATGTGCAACAAGGGTTTTTCTCGAAATAGTAGTTTAAAAATACATTTATTGGTTCATACAAAGAAAAAGCCTTATGTTTGTGAAATGTGCAACAAGGGTTTTCTCAAAATAATAGTTTAAAAACATTTATTGGTTCATACAAAGGAAAAGCCTTATGTTTGTGAAATGTGCAACAAGGGCTTTTCTCAAAATAGTAGTTTAAAAAGACATTTATTGGTTCATACAAAGGAAAAGCCTTATGTTTGTGAAATATGCAGCAATGGTTTTTCTGGAAAAGTTGATTTAAAAAAACATTTATTGGTTCATACAAAGGAAAAGCCTTATGTTTGTGAAATGTGCAGCAAGGGTTTTTCTGGAAGTGATCATTTAAAAAGACATTTATTGGTTCATACAAAGGAAAAGCCTTATGTTTGTGAAATGTGCAACAAAGGTTTTTCTAGAAAAGGTGATTTAAAAAACATTTATTGGTTCATACAAATGAAAAGCCTTATGATTGTGATGTCTGTAACAAGAGCTTTTCTCAAAATGTCTCTTTAAAAGCACATTTATTGCTTCATACAAAGGCTAAGCCTTATGTTTGTAAAATGTGCAACAAGGGCTTTTCTCGAAATAGTAGTTTAAAAGGACATTTATTGGTTCAAGAGAAAACCTTAGATTTGTAAAATGCATAACAAGGATTTTTCTCGGATTTGAACAAAGTTTTAAAAGAAGTTTATGAATTCATACCAGAAAAAAAAAATTTTTTTATAAAATTTGCAACTAGCTGTTTTCTGAAACTCATCACATGAAGCACATACATATTTACAAATTGAAAACAAGAATAAGTCTTTTACATTTATAAAATATGCAGCATTGCTTTCTGTGAAGGCATTTCTCTTAGACATCTGACTTTTAACCCCAATGGAAAATCTCTCAATATTCAAATATTGTAGCATTTTTTTTCCCATTATTATACCTTTAATAATGACTTATGCTTTTGTAGCAGATAAAAATAAGTCAGACTACAAAAGTCTTCTTTGATTTAGTTTGATATTGTACTTACAGTACTTTAAATAAACATTTTTTTTCAAATGATTATCATTGGTTTCTTAAATTAAGGTAATTACAGGAACATGGATTTATATATAATGTTCTTTTGTTATATTTTACTGTTTAAAAACGAAAAAAAAACGAAAAGTAAAATTACATTTATTGCATACAAGGAAAAGCTTTTCTCAAAATAATGATACTTTTTAATTACGCTGTAATTTGATATGTAATATTCTCATACAGCATTAAATGTAAAGCTAAAGGAAGCTATAAACCAATGGTCAGCAACCTATGGCACGTGTGACAGATGTGGCAAATAGAGCAGTCTCAGTTGCACTTAACCTCTACAAAATTAAAACACAAAAATTAATCATTCAATCTATGTTTGTACGACTCACACATTTTGAATTAAAGGCTATTTCTCGCTTTCAATTCTCTGCCATAAAATGCTTCTGCTGAATCAGCATGTAGTTTGTGTGCTTTATGTAAAAATAAACATTTTCTGTAGGTTTAAATGTGACTCACTAGTAGTGCTAAATATTCAGTGCATATCAAAATAATTGCATTTTGCTAGTAAAATAAAATGTCACTCTTTGCTGCGTAATCAGCAAAAAAGAAAGCTGTTTTTCCATTTTAGCACCAAAAGCTTGAGCTATATTGGTTTCTCTTTAATGCAAAAGGGTTTTTCTTTGTAAAATGCAAAATTTTCTCAAAATTTTTTTGATAAAATTTGACAAAGAAAGAAGCAAATGTCAAAGGAATAAATCAAAATTTTGTTTTGATTTAAAAAAACATTTGTAGAATGTTGATAGAAAACGTTATTCTATCAACATGCATAATTTGGATTCAAAATTAAATTCGGTGAAAAAAACCACTTAGAATAATTAGGTAGGGGAATTGAATCTAAACTTCACAAGAAATGCCTTTTGAAATAAATATTAAAAGCAACTGCAATTTTTTGTGTTAAAGAAGTCATAATTATTTTTTGTACTACTGGTGTAAATCAAGCTATTAAAATAGTCTCTAAAATACAGTTTTCTTTTGTAAAATATTTTTCTCTTGTCAGTTTTTAAGTGAATGGAAGCTGATAATTATGAAATATAATTCATTGAACTAACAGAATTCTAAAAAGCAAAATTCATATGAAAATCTGGAAGAAAACTCACACAGCTATTTTAATTTGCTAGATACCCTTGCCGGAGCGATTAAATTCTTTGAAGGAAATAGCGTTTGTGATGCAATATAACAAGCTTTTCTCAAAAATATCTCTTTAAAAAAGCTTTATTGGTTTACAAAGGGTTAAACATATCTTTGTGTACAAATTTTTTCTCACTTGAATTCTATTTTCAGTCTACGAAGAAATTGTTTGACAGCTGAACATTCAAAATTATTTCAATTTGAAAGCCACAAATTATTCCCTGGTATTGGTCCATTAAACAGAGCTTTTCACACACATACAGGCAAAGTTTGCATTAAAATCTTAATTTTTTATTTAACTATGTTGTATGAACTCTTATAACTTGTTGTTTATTTCTTGTTTTTATAAATATTTTTTAGTTTTGTATAATTTATTTACAATTTAGAGTTTTTATTTATATTAAGGAATAATCATATTTTGTTTACTTCTTATTTTAATGCATTTACTTAAGGGCAGTCGGAAACCTCTATACCGACAATGTTAAATTGGCTGTTTTCGAGGTACATTTTCTCAAAATCTGTTATATGTACATGCTTGAAATTTTTCATATAATTAGAATACACATTTCTCATTATACTTAAATGAGCTTTTAGCTAATTTTGAATTTTTTGTAATTTATAAAATATTTTATCAAACATAGTTTACGTTAACCCGTTTTTCATACAAAAAAATTTGTAAAAAATAAATTTTGGAGTTTTTTTTACAAAAGCTCATTTAAAATATATTTATTAGCCATCATTATAAATATATCATAAAAAATTTACATACCTGTGAACAGTAGTTTCTAAGAAAAGGAACATCGAACATCAAAAAAACATTTTGAGAAAAATTGATTTTTCTTTAATTACTTTTTAATTAAAACATTCCAGCTCCATATTCTAAATCATCAGCATTTTTTGTAGCTCATCACCTTCTTTTTCTTCCTTTTAAAAACTTTTTTGGTTCCTAACTTTCTTTGTTTTTGTAAACAATAGTATTTTGCTCGTAACAGCCTTGTTTGTTTCATAGGCAACTCCATCGCCTGTACCGTGTAATCACCAGGCTCAATACACATTTTTCTCAAAATTTCTTTAGTTTTGATACATTCCCATATTAAATGAGGAAACTTATCATATGTACCCAGTGACAAAAGTTCTAATTGTACAAATGTTTTCTTCGGTACACGAGACCATATTACATTATTTACACTGAAATTGCATTAAGGGTTTTCTTACCTCCATTTAAACACTTTTTTGGTTCAATTCTGGATTAGCTAAATCCCTAAAAACAGGTCGCATGGCCTTTCACAAAATCCACAGGTAAACTATTTTTGTGATGATAAGTCTCCCCAAGCAATTCTGCTTTTTGTGAAATTTGCACCACGTATCTGAATCAGAGGGACAAAATCCATGCTGAGGTTTTTTATGTCATCGGTTGATAGCTTGTGTTAAAATATTGCCCATATGGCTTGTTGCATGTCCTTCACGCTAGACAAATTTCTGCGGATAGCTAGACCATAATATGCTTGCAGACGGTTGATTTCTGCCTCTGTTAATCTATTTCTTCCGCATAAAGGCTTTCCGTCATAAAGGTTTGACCTCTCATCTTAGTTTTCAAGCGTCGAAGACGTAGTATTTTAAAAGACATTCTTTTTCATAACATGACCTATGCATTATAATTTCTCAACAGAGCAATGGTCACCATAAAAGACTTTGTTCTCGACAATAGAAAAGTAAACGCTTTGGAGTCCCCATCTTTTCTAAATATTTTGTGTACCGAACATTGTAGAGAGACTGGGAACGTTGAAAATGGATAGAGCTCCAGCTTTCCATTTACCACTGTAGCCTTCAAAATTTCTTTATTCTTACAATTTTGAAGATGCTTGGTTTTGTTCGGACAATTACAATGTTTTGAAAAAAGAATAAGTCTTACATCTATAACTTTGCCGGTATCAACACTTGTGACTGTCACCAAATGGATTCTTCGAAGAAAAACCACGCTTCTGCCAGCTACCATCAACAGCAACAAAAGGTCCCTTTTTCCATCATTTTCATCAACGGCTTCACGAACAGCTTCTGCCATACTGTGTTTTCACAATGTTTCTCTTGTTGTCTGCAGTAAAATGTGGTTGTATTTAATGAGTTATATTTTGTGGGTGGCGAAAAAGGGGAAGATTCTTGATAATTACCTGTAAACATCCTAGCAGACTCAGCACCTTTACCTATGCATCGCATAGCATACACTAGCCGGGTATTCAGTTCGTAATTCTCAGAACTATCGCATTTCTTGGAGTTAAAAAAAACACAAAAATATAGTTATCTTTACAAGAAGGACATTTTGAATTAAACTTCACAGCTTCACCACAGTTACTTTCACTGAGGTGCAACCTGAGTCCTGTTTTTCACACTTTATACATTTTACAGCTTAAAAAAACACAAGCTAAAAGGTTAATGTCCACAATAACATTTCTGAAACCAGAAAAAAATGTCATCCGAATATGAAATATCCAAGTTTACAATTTTTCTCTCACTGGCAGATGGTTCAGTTTCATTAGAACAAAGCTTTGCACCATCAGCACAATTCTTTTCATCAGCAGAGTTCTTTGGAACAGTAGAATTGCTTCACACCACAACCATTATTACTTTTATTACATCTTCCTTTATTAAAAAATTCCTCTTCGTTTCTTAAATACTCTTTAGTCGATGCTCTAATTACATAATAAAGTCGATATATTATAGCAATTTTTTTGAAAGTTTAGCTTAATAATGTTAAAGAATACTTGCGAGTTCAAAAATTATAACGCAGTTTTGAAAATGTAAACAAACACTGATTTGACCGTTAAAAATACAGTGAAGTTTCAAATGGGTTAGGAAATAAAATAATAAAAAGCTCAATTTATACAATAAAAGATAAATGTTTTGATTTATACCAGACGCTCAACTTTTAAGCCAAAAAAAAACTTTGTTTACATTTACGCTTGTCAAATGGGCGTTTGCAGTTTCAATCGATTATTTAAAAATAGGTTTTTAGGGCTTCTACTTACCCTAGAGGTTAAAGTAAGGTATTTTTAGAAAGGTTAAAATCTTACTATGTGGAAATGTAAAAATCTCAAATTGTCAAAAAAATCAAATTTTACCTTTCCGACTGACCTTAAAAGATGCATATTTATGTGTACAGTTATAAACACAGAAGTTGAGTATTAAAAAATAGGACCCGAACTTGGTATTTTTTTTCAGATACAAAGCAATTGAAACATTATTATTATATTCTGGCTTCACTATCTTATAGATAATTATTTATTTTATATAAACTATATATTCAGTTTAATCTGTGTTAAGCCGTTTTTCAGGTATAAAATATGTTTCACATATTTTCTCTTATGCTAAAAGAGTTATCACTTTACATATTAAAACAAAAGAGTAACTATGGAATATTTTGTAATTTTAAAAGCATTATATATATGTATGTTATCAACATATGTACGAATTACAATGTAGCAAATTTTCATAAAAATGTAGACTTTTTTTTGAAGTCTTTATTTTTTACCTCTTTTCTCTAATTCTGAATATATTGCAGCAAAATGGGGTTTTTTTCTGCATGTGGCACACGGAATAATAGTAGTAAATTGGTTTGGAACGCCACAGCTATAAGGTCGGACCGCTGTTGTAAACTCTAAAAACTGATTCATAAATCACTTGGCTATTTGTTAAATTAAATACTGTGAATGTCAGTTTATTGATATTATCTTATTTCTAAGAATTGTTTTGAAATACAAATCTAAAATTTGTGGGTGTACTCATATGAATGTGATAATGCGTAATTGTTCTTGTGTTAACCCTTATATGCATCATTTCCCCCCTTGTTTGTGAATCATATCAAGGTGATATAATTGCTGCTCTATGTTGAAGTATAAATATTTTTAAAATTCTAGTTTAAATACATAATAAGTAGGCATAAAAAAACTGTATGATGAAATTTCCATCTTGTAACGTTGAGTTCCACATAGCACAAACAGAAAATACAAACATTTTCTTACTCGTTATCGCTTTTATTAGGAAGTAGTTATATAAGAAATAAAATAAAAAAGTTTTCAAATCAATTCCTACTTAGATTCACAAAGAAAATTTTATTTTAGCTATTTTTATTAATAGTTACGATCAATATATATATATGACAGAATCAACATTAAGTGGTAATTAATTTTTATGAATTATAATCGAAAACAACCTTGGATAAATTTCAGTTCAACTAAATGTTTTAAAACGTGAGAAAAAAACCTTTTGCTGTTTTGACACAAGTTGCCAAAAATGATGCCAACGTGGCTGTGTTTGTAATTCTTTAAATAAATAGTTTCAATCAATTAAATTTAATTAATTATAATTAAATTATTGTATTGTCATCCAAAATAATCATGTATAAAAAATTACAGCTCAATTGAGCGCTTTTAAATGTATTTTACTAACGATTGAAAATTCCACCAAGATAAATATATAGAGATTGTGAGCTAACAGTAGTAATTGAAAAATATTCAAGGAATCGCACGTTTCTTCCAATCACAACAAACAGCGAATGACAAGTTCAAACCAATAATATTTCAGAATTTTTATTAAATTTTTTGTAACTAAACGAAATATGTATTTCAAATTCAATGCAAATACCGCTCCGGGCAGAGGTCCGCCTCTGCTGCTACGTTCCTTATTTCGCAATAGTCCTGAAAAAAGTTGTCAGCAACAACCAACAGGGCCGGCTCTCGCAATTTTGCCTCCCCCGGACAAAAATGAAAAATCCGCCCCTTTCCCGAAAGTAAAAAAAAAGTAATAAGATAAGTATTGTTCAGAAATACACACCTATGAAGAATATTTATTACGAAAAAAAAGGTAGCATTATAGTATATACCAGGAATGGCGGACCATTGGCACGCGTGCCATTGATGGCACGAGGCACAATATTTTGGGCACGCCACCCATCAAAATGGTTTGCATTTTAGTTTAGAACAATATTATTACAAGGAACCACAAACTTGAAAAACTATTTCAAAGATTAAGATGAACATGAGAAACCAGACAAAGAAATAGTTATTGAAGAATTTATTTCCCTAATTGATTCTTCAATCAAGGAATTTTCAGCGATATTTTCTCAGTTCAAATAATTAGCAGAAACGCTCAAGTTTATTATGTATCCTGATGAGACATCCTTTGATAAACTGAACTTGCCCCAATTTAATTTGTTGCACATTGAAGAATTTGAAATGCAACTTAGTGATTTCTAGTCTAGTTCAATATGCATTCAAAAACGTATTGAAACAAGGAAAAAGTTGGAATTAATTCAAACAGAAAGATTAACAAGAAATATATATAAAAAGGTAAATAACGAAATTTTGGAAACGTTAAACTCGATTCTAGATACATTTAACTGTTTGAAGAAACAGGCTCATGCTATTTTAATCAAATTTTCAACAACCTATGCCTACGAGACAATATTTTCAGAGATGAACAACATTAAAGACTCGTTTGGAAACCGTTTGGTAGATGACTCCAATTCAGCATGCATTCTGCTATAAGTAACATCTTACAATCCTAATAATATAAGTTATTTGTCATCTATAATCTGCAACAACAGAAGCCATACACACTAATGTTACTTAAATTTAATTACACATATATGACTGAAACAATTACTATTATACAGCGCTAAATGTATTTTTTCGTAGCAAATAAAAAATTTTGTGTTTTTAGTATTTTGCTTCATTATTTTCCCAGTAATCATAAGTCAAAATTATTTGACTACACGTCTATACCTTATTAAGAATTTCTTTAGAAAAAATGGCACCTTGATCCATAAAGGTTCGCCACCCCTGGTATATACAATATAAATATTTATGAAAAACAAAAACAAAAATAAAACAAATGACAAAAAAATTACAATAGTTTGTTTCCGACTTTTAATTCTGAGAACTTTCTGATCAATTTCTTAAATTAATTTTTTGGGCTATTTCATGTTCGATAGTCAAAGTAGCTAAGCCATTTGATCTACTTTGAAGAGTTGTGGATCCTAAGAAGTTTTTTATTAATCTCTTTTTTACACTTGTTAGAACCCCCCTGGGTTATACCCTGGACACCAAGATTAATTTGAGGCAAAGAATCACTAAGAGCCATTTGTATAATAATAACTTATATTTATTAACTTGATTCAAATATTAGAAATTCTAATGACATATAAAATTTCTATGTTACGTCAAACAAAAGGGATTTACTTTTAATATTAAATTAAATTACGAAATGGGAAATTAATCAATAACTACGCGTAAGATCAATAAGGTCTACCGAAATAAGAGGTCTGAGAAATACATGAAACTCGAATTATTAGCTTTCATTAACTTAAACTAATTTTATTAAATTAACGCTTATTTTAAGCGATAATAAACTATAGTATATCACCTGGTAATACTTCGATATCTTCAGAGGTACATTAACTTTCAAGCTTCCTTCATAGAATACTAGCAGTAACTCTTCACTATCGTAATCCAATTGAATCCTCTAAAGGTCGTCTCTGCTGC